>CAJQZN010040453.1:83769-98642 GCA_907164685.1 Colias eurytheme
CAATCTTTACTTATTAGGTCGAATTATTTAGTTTTTTAACCCGGTTTTTTATCAGCCCTCGAGACAGCTAATGTTAAACCATTGTAATTTCAATTTTCTAATCAGTCTGTATGGAGTCATGGAGTCAGTTGCGAATTATACTTAATTGTTAATTTCGCATAATTTTTTAACTTGCTAGTAAAGGTATTTGGGTTGTTCTGATTTTATTATTACCTACTTGCATTTATTACATTAATTTATATTGATTCAATAGGTAGAAAGACATATTCTATTTCAAATAGGAAGATATGCCTTTGTATGAAGTATGTTCTATTAGAAAGCATAACTTAAATAAATGCCGAATATAAAGTGGGTGTTTATGTAACATGATTTTATAAATTTCACCAAGTAGGTAGTTACACTTAAAACTAAATGTTTACTCTTTGTAATAGTAAGTGAATCTCATTCTTATGTTTATTAGGTGTGTTTTTTATATATCACGCATCACAAAACTTATATAAATGTATAAGTATCATTTATTTAGACCATGTTTTTTGGACAGACTAGAGCAACTTTTTAATTCATTGAAAATGTTAAGTTTATTTAACTCCTTGGTATAATTGACTAACCGGTTGGCTTGTTTGGTAGTGGCCCTGCCTTCCAAGCCTGAGGTCGTGGGTTTGATTCCCACCCGAGGCAAATATTTGTGTGATGAATAGAATAGATGTTTGCTCTGTGTCTGGGTGTTAATTATCTAGGTATATTAGTATTTATTTAAAATTATTTATGTATATTTATCAGCCATCTGGTTTCCATAACACAAGCAAAAGCTTAGTATGGGTTCAGACTTCAGATTGTGCTGTGTGAAAATTGTCCTAAAATATTTATTTATTTATTTTTAATTTAATGAATACAATCAAATATATTTTAAAATAATTCATATAGTTTTAAAGTATGTAGACCGTTCTGCTACATCCTATGTTTTATTATCAGCAATGACTGAGTCACAAATAGAATTAGTATAATTAATCGTACTTTAGACCAAACAAGGCAATGGCAATGATGTTTTTTATGAAGTTTAAAACATCTTCAGTATTGGATATTTAGTTTTTTTTTCTTTATATTTATAAAATTCTTGTGTCACAATGTTAGTTACCATACTCTTGCAAATCAGCTGCACCGATTCTCATGAAATTTTGTGTGCCTGTTGGGTAAATCTGTGAATCCGCCAACATCTTTTCATTATTCATAATTATGAATTATCGTTTTTTAAAAGTTATGCCATTGTGATATTAAAGAATATGGCTACATAGCAATCAGGTATTTAAATGGGGCCGTTCAATAAAGCCTATTAATAACATGTATCTACCTATAAAGTCAATAATTTTAAAACTAAATTTTGATTGATCTTTGTCTTATTAATAAGACAAAGCAAAACATTTTTTTCATCTGTTACAATGTTTAATTTTCATAATTTATGATTATATTTGTTAGCAAAATAATGTTAAATATGGGACATTGCGGCAAGTTAATGAAAAATTTTTAATTGGAAATGGTTTGAAATTAACTGAAATATTGAAATTATTGTATCTTTTAAAGTTATGATGACATTATTATTATTTCACTAAACTAATAACAGTAACAAGTATAGATGTTAAGTATAGTAATTGCGATTTAAAAATATTATCTAAATTGTACTTATGGTTTAATTATGACGATATAATGATTGATACAATACACATATTATGTTTGATGAACTGAATTTTATTTTAAGTTTAAATGATTGGATTATTGCTAAGCTTACTCACATGGATTTTTTTAAATGTGTCACCAGTTAGATAAAAAGAGAAAGACAGAAAACGAGTTCATACTGAACCCAGATAAGTACAGAGAAATGTTTTGGTGAAGTCCCTTTATATGTTAGCTAATATGAGAAACATTGGTTCATTTATTAAAATAAATCTACAGTATTATACTTATATGAAAATGATAAAGTATGTATTGAATTTAAATGTCCCTCATATTC
This sequence comes from Colias eurytheme, assembly GCA_907164685.1. NCBI lineage: Eukaryota > Metazoa > Arthropoda > Insecta > Lepidoptera > Pieridae > Colias > Colias eurytheme. Next base: position 85,775 of record CAJQZN010040453.1, read on the forward strand.
ATATTATAAGTAAGTACTATTAGGAAAGTTACCATATTACGTAAATATCGTAAAAAATACACTTTTTTATTGGCTTTCTTAAACAATTCTTTATGATTTACCATTTCCTTAATATTGCTTAAAATTTAAAAATCTTAAAATATCACTGAAAAACAAACCACGTCCTACTTTAATCAATTCATACAGTTTCCCTTAGAACGTAAACAGATAATCAACCAATAGAAAGGCTGTATTTAAATCTCGTTATCCCATTGGCCCATTTCCCACGCGTTCGCGGAAGCGACGGTATCTGATTGATTCGATCGGTTTCTATAGCCTATTCGATTTGTATTCCGCAACGCTTTAATTAAAGTTGGTTAACGTGTTTGGTTACAGTTTCAGAGAGGAAAGATGCTAATGAATGGTACAAATGAAAGGAAAGCTTGTTTTAATCCAGTGTATTTTATTTTAACATGTGAATTATATTTATGATTTTGGAGTGTTTACACACTGCGGGTTTATTAAAATTGCTTAAATTTAGAAAATGAAACATTTAAAGATAATGTTATAAATTATCGTTTAAATATCTAACTGAATTGGGGGCTAAAATTAGTGTTAAATTTACCGCTTATATTATCTTATATATAATCTTACTAGATTTCCGCCCGCGGCTTCGCCCGCGTTTTCAAAGGAAAACCCGCATAGTTCCCGTTCCCGTGGGATTTCCGGGATAAAACCTATCCTATGTGTTAATCCAAGTTACCCTCTATATGTATGCTAAATTTCATTGTAATCGGTTTAGTAGTTTTTACGTGAAAGAGTAACAAACATCCATACATCCATACATCCATACATCCTTACAAACTTTCGCCTTTATAATATATATTAGAATATTAGAAATATTAGAATATTAGATATTAGATATCTAACTGAATTTGGGGCTAAAATTAGTGTTCAATTTACCTCTTACATTATACTTATATATAAACCCAGACTGCTAAAATTCAATTAGGTTTCGGAACTTTTTTTAAAGATAATCTTAAGAGCAACTTTTCGTTTTACTTAAGTTTCTAACTAACCCTTCTAGAAGCGTACTTCAGTAGTATTAACTGAATACACAGACGGACGGCGAGTTGTTTAACGTAGCGATAAAATATAGAGATCTTGGGAATAAAAGAGAGGGTAGATTCAATATTGACATAGACAGGATGAAGTTGTGATATTTGTTGAGTGTAATTTGTACTAGTATCGTATTACGAACGGTTTTTACAAGAAATCAATAAGGTTTATTGGAGGCTACATAAATTTTCATGCAATTTTCACTTGATGGATATCAAATTTGGGTAGATAGAACTTGTCAGGTAAGTATGTAATAAAAAAAATTTGAAAACTGGTTAACAAAGTTCAGATTGTATTGAATAAATAGTAAATACATACATACAGGTCGAAATAGCGATGTTTTTGTTCTTTTAGAACATGAAAAGGAACGAGATTCCAGTACATTAAAACGCTTAATTCTTACAGAGTTACAGTCAAAATGGCGTCTGCTTTATGGCGGCAACAGCCTGATACGGGTCCATTTATTTCCGGTGACGTCACAGTGAAATGGGACACGCTTTAATGGGAAAATAGGCTAGCCGGGTGTTTTATCGTGTTTGTTCGTGCATTGCCTAGATATTAAATAGGGTAAATGTAATAGGGACTAAGAACTAGGTATAAAAGACTGATATTAAGAAGTTGAAGTACTTGTAGTTTTACGAGACTATTGTTACAATTTGGCTGGATTAACAATCTATTATTTGATTAAAAAAACTATTTAAAAAAAGTCAAAAACTATTATTAAAAATATGTAATGTTGGACGTATATGCTATTCCTGTAGTCCCAGTGTAAGTTTATAGCGTATCATAAGACAATAACTGAATTTTCTTTTTCCAGGTGTCTTCACTTCTTTCCCGTGACGCACCGATTGGTGAGTAATTTTATTTTCTGTACGATATTTATTTCCGAATTCAGTGGGGAATTTTACTCCAAATTGTATGTATCAGCTTACAAAGGGAGTAGTATTTTTATTGTAGGCTGAACCCTTTGTTTAAATCCTTTTACACTATTTATTGGATGTTTTTCCGCTATCCGGTAACTGGGGTGTACAAAGAGCAATGTCACGGTATTCGGAAATTCGTTTTCAATCAGGATTCACGTGACTCGTTGGTGATATTTGAAAAGAAACAAATTTTATATAGAGCAAATAACTTGCCGTCATGCAAGTGAATTGTCAAACTTTATTTTTCTTAACTCTATGTTCTATTTGGTTCATGGAGGAGCCTATCTGAGCCGCGATTTTATCACCACTCTTATAAAATCACTGATGCGGTAATAAAACGTTTTTTTACGTATTTTAACTGACACATAAGCTAAATAGGACATGTCCAGAAATTCTGTAACCGATCTTAAGACTATCATAGCTTAGTTAATAATTATCATAATAATTATTGAAGTCTTTTACAAATCAATATTCTCAATGGAGAATTAAGCTAGAATAAAACATTGTATTGATTTCACAAAACAAAAGTATATCAAGCTCATTTATACTCTGCAGGAATTGTCCATTCGTACCTTAACCGTCTTACTGTAACTGGTTAACGAAGTAAGATTTCTAATCACTTGTAATTTCTAGGCCGATCGAAGTGGAACACTTAGTCAAGTTTACACCTCCGATACCTTTTGAAATTGAAATTGTTATAAATAGTGCTTTGATGTGGCTTCCATTATGTTCGGAGTATTGTTCATTAAAGTACTCGTATCTGTGCCATAAAACTATAATATCCAAGGAAGACGGGTCTTGTTCATTGTAATTTATCAAGTCTAATATATATATCTTTCTATATCCTGTAATTGTAATTTTGCACATTACGCTTAAAATAAGACAATGTTCACAGTTGAGCAAAAAAATCACATAAATGGTAGGTACATGTTATTTCAAATGCTGAAAAACTTGAATTTAAAGCGAATCTGTTCTACTGAACGTAATGAAGCAGTATTTATCTCTCCCCAGCTGTAAGAACTAACTTCTATAGTTCTGACTTCAATTGGTCTAACACGAACTGAAAACAACACACATAGAAAGTTTTTGTTCTGCGGTGTTGTGGTCTCCAGACATCTGACTCACGTACCCAACTTTATGGTACCATTGTTTTTAATTCTAATCTGATCTCTTGTTTAACTGTTATTTTAATTAAACACTCTGTGAAGTTTGTTGATGAAGACGTTTACCGGAGTAACAGTTGGTAACAATTCTCACGATCAATAATTAGATTTGAAACTGTAATTATTGATATTACAAGTGTTACCGTGTCGTGGGAATTAACGGTTGGCTTTGAATCTCGGCGGTATTGTTAGTAATGTATAATCGGATAAGAGCATCGTTTAGGCTATAGCTTTAAATGCTAATGAAACTGATATTTGGAGTGATGAAGGGGAACTGATAGTTGCTTTATTTTTTTTTTACTATTCTGTACGTAATGTAGTAGTATAGATGGCAAAGTTTTTGAAGTGAAACTTCTTTAGGCGCGTTGAGAGTAAAATTTCAAGGTCGCGTCATGGATATACCGTCACGTCATGGAGTAAGGCGACGATTTTGGAAAATATCTTTGAATATTGGATAAGAAGTTTCACTTCTGACACTGCTGCTCGGCACACACGCTCTCTTTAACTGTAGGAAACACTATTCTGTACTTCATATTCCAAAACAAGCGGTAAATCATATGTTCAGTTTTCTAAACTTACATTTGCACAATAATTGTTATTAGGACATCTATGAGTAACGCTTCCCCTATTATCTAATCAGTATCTTGCATAAACGCCGATTGTCATCACAACGACAATAACCTGTTATCTTAATCGTCGAAATGTTGAAGTAGCAAATGGTAGGCTGTTTGTAAACACGGCAGTTTTTATTTTTACTGAAAAGCCACTTCCATAGACTATTATAGACTCTTGAAATACATGGGATTATCAGAACGCAATATTTTTAACAATGTTTTCGGAGAAATATCGAGTTTTAAGTAGTCTAGAGACAGCGAATGTATGTTTATCCTTCTATCACGAAATATCAGCCTCCGATGGATGATATTTTTGTACGGATATATTTGTTGATTTAGAAGCAGGTGAAGCCACTTCAGTTTTTATGTTTTTATCATTCTATTGTAGCTTTGGTAACTAGCAAACAGCATTACAAACGGATTGGAACCGTAAAGCCTTTGTGCGGTTCGCTCGGTTCCCACGCCACTGTGCGTTGGGCGTAACGCTCTTTTAGTGAGGATTAAAGATTTGTTTACACAGGATTATGGGATTAGAACTAGTTTGGATGAAAGGAATATTACGACGGCAATGATGGGAAAGAGGACTATTGGGTAAATTCTGGTAACAATGGATTGACCATCGCAGTTTCAAGTGTTTCTATAAATTGTAATGTTTCGCTATCAGAAGTGTACGTTTAAGTAGCGATTTAATAATTATGAGAAACATATAAAGGAAGGTATTTGGATTATAATAATATCAAAGGAAAAACAAATTATGTAGGCATTGAATGTAATAGACAACACTGCACATAAATCTACAAACCTCATGAAAAGTAAGGATGTAAAACAAAACGTAAAATCTCAATCCTAGACCAAACGAATAAACATTTCGCTGTTATCCTCAGAAAAGGCCAGTCAATCAGTGCAAAACGAATGTACAGGCATCGCAAACAGCTTCGCTTTGTGCGAATCGCGATGAACACCATTCCAATCCAAACAGAATTAAAATACGATTGCGGTTAATGCGTTCCCTGAATTGAATTATGGCGGGAAACGAAATATATTTCGTCACTGCATTGTTGTCGACTCGAAATAAATGTCCCTCAAAGGAAGTGTCCTTAATGAGGATGGATTTAATTTTTGTTCACGAAATTGGAGATGACGTGTGAAGATGCCGCCCACTTAACGTTTACGGTCTATTAATATTTTGAGTTAATCGTTTGAAGCTTTTATTGTTGACACCTTTTGTTTGGGTTATGAGGAAGTGCTCGATATTGGGTGATTAATTTAGAATAATGATACATTGTATTATCTCCCTTTTATTTAAGGAACAAACAATGATCATCTAAGTTCCTATAGAGAAGAAATTATTGCGTATTCCGTGTACATAAAAATATATAATACGACGAATATTAAAACGCGTCTAAAATGATATTGACTTTTAAAATAGTGTTAACTGTAAACTGTTAAAACTATGAAAATGTAATCGTAGAAAATAAATAGTGCCAATCGAGTTCAAATATTAATCTATACATACATAATTAAACAGGTATCGATATCTTCTCAGATATCTTCGGAACTTGGAGTGTAATCCGAACCGTATTGAGTTTCGACTCTCATCTTGATTTGCTGTTAGTTTTGCATAGGTATTTGTAATTAGTGCTGGTATCTTTAGTTATTATTTCATTTGTACTCCTGTATGGACTGATTTGTTGACAATCAGGAGACATTAATTAGTTTTAGTTTACAATTTTCTAACAGCAGCAGCACTTTGTAGTGTTGATATTCTCATTGTTTCTTTGATAGATAGATAGGTAGGTACTGTTGAAATAATAATAAAGTAGGTACGTGAAATTAAATTACTGTATTATACTTACATGTTTACTACATGTACGCAATTATAATTCCGTGAATTATATGTATTACTTTTTTATTTTTATTTAATTTTTTAAGTAAGGTATTTAAAGGTAATACGGAAGGTACACAATACACATTTTAGTTATTTGAGGGTGACATATTTCAACCCAAACCAAATTGTCTGTGACACATGTCTTTGTCCGGTGGAAAAGGGATTGACATAACCACATTCAATGCAAAATCTGAACTTTCACATATAAAACGATTTCTTTTTTACGGGAAACGTAAATAATTTTAACCTTAGCATTAGGTTATTGTAAATATTGTATACGATGAAACAGCAACGATTTATATGTGCATACAATACGTAATTCTGTTTTAGGTATATTATTTATTTCAAAAACTAAATTATAAATTTATAAAGAACTGTTAATTTTCACGGAATCCCAAATTACCCTCAACTGCGTCGATTCAATTTAAAATAATTCCAGATTTAAGATATGACATTCATTAGCCCACTGGAGGTTGAGGTGAACGGACGTTAGATAATTATGCCTCGCAGCGTAGCACGCGATTATCTCGACATATTGTAAGTAGGAGGTACTTTAATAATGGTTATAAATTTGTACGCAATGCTTTAATTACTGTTTATGTCATGTTGGAGTTATTTATTATAGGCAAAAAGACGCAAGTGGCCTGCCTTGGGATAGTTACCGAATTCGTGGCGTGCCAAATCGTAAAGATATGTATTCATAATTGATATAATTAATCGAAATTATGAGAAATTTTAAATTGAGGAAGTTAACACAAAAAGGGATAATATAATAATCGTTTTAAAACCCGTTTTTAGTCATGATATTTCAAATTATTGAAACCCTCAATAAATAATTTGAGCAATCACCATTTTGTAGCCACATAATAAGAGCAAAGTGAATGATGATATATTTATATCACTTAAAGTAAAGTTGATAGTCGTTTATATGTCTAGTGCGCTTAAAGTCCTGTATTCAAGACAAAAAACAACCTTGCACGTAGAGTAAAATCGATCAGTGAAACAGACGTGAAATTAGCTCCAGACCCTATATGGATAGGAACCATTTTTAATCTTATTGCCATAGCTTTCTGGGGCATATGCACTTGTACCGGTGAAATATTGCCAATATATCCACACTATCGAAGTCACTGTACGAGTACACGTTTTAAAAATTAACGCTTTGAATACATTCGGCTTTTACTCTTGAGGTAATTCAATGCTTTCAGCCATAGACAAATGGGACTGGAATGCTTTGGAAACAAAGTCTTTGACTGTTGTTGCAATTGGGAGCCTTTTATTTGTGTTTGCTGAGTCCGGAGTGCCATTTATCCTGATATTTGGTTATTCTTTTAGAGAGCGGATACGCAATGTCCTTCTTAAGATAAATCTTTAAAAATAGGTACTCCAGTCCTTACTGTGTCGTGTATGACACTGTTTTACTTAAACCTGAAAGTTTATTTGGGCAAGAAATTATACTTCACATCTTCTTGTACTAAAAACAATATATTAACATATTTATAAAGAATCAAGTGTTTACTTCACTTCTTTTTGGTTCAATTTCTGCAAGTTTCGAAGTAGGTTCGAAACTGTCGCTGTTCTTTAAAACATGTTATTGAATGGGCAAAAAACGTGAACGAAGTTAAATATACTACCGTATAGCTTCCGTTAAGCATGTACGTTAGTCGTTACATAAAAACATTATCGAATTATTTGGAAATATAGACGGGTGATTTTTTATCAACGGCCAATTCGATTCGGCACACGAATTGCTGTTTAAGATCGCATTGCAATTAATTTGGCAATTTTGGCGCGTTTTTTCCATCAAAATTGCATATAGAATATTGTTCTCGGAATCGTTTATGAATCGCATACGTAATTATTGTACGGTACAGTTGTCGGGTGACAATTGCAAGTGTACGAAATTGGAAGCGAGTGTTTTGTGGCCGATCGATTTAAAATCATTCAGCGAACGTTTGTGTCTACGTTACGGCATTTATATTATGCACATTTGACGAAATGATGTGGAAGAAATACAAACTTTTAAATCAAACATAATAAGAATATAGACAAGAGATTCAACATTTTTCAATCAAGCATGAAGAAAAGAAGATATCATGACCATCCAGCCTATAATATCCTAATTTTGAATGTCTCTTTGATGTTATAATCTAATTCAAGCAATCATACTGGAAAATAACGAAGTTCATTTTAACGTGTAAAAGCAATCCCAGTAAATTAATTTATAATAATCTGAAGTAAATAAAGCACGGTTATGTTTGGAAAATAATCTTACATCTAACATCTGTAATTGGATGTTTTGGTTTAGAAGAAACAGCTTTTGATCAAGACATGAATATAAATTTGTATCGAAGATAGAATTATGTACCTATGTCTACACATACTATACCTACTTAGATGTTTTATACCACATTATAAATTAATATCAGGGCAGTTGGACGATAAACTCTTTTGTTATTATTTTTAGATAGTCAGCTCATTGATAATTGTCTCGCTTTACACTAACGTCGGAAGAAAGATAATTACGTTATAATGAACACGATAAAATATTTATGTTGTACAATGTGCGCGTTGGTGGGTGGAATTTGCGAATTTAACATGGTTGTGAGGACAGAAGCGGAGGCGGATAGATCTGACCAGGAGCATCGATTGGCGTACCGTCTCCCCACTATACAATTATAGACCTTATGCCTCTACCCCAGGGTTCAAATTTATTTGGTGCCAAAGGGAGTTAGGTCGTAAGGGTTTTGGTGGGGGTTGGGTTCCACGCGGCAGCCTGGAAGCCGCAGTGCCGCGCCGGACGCCGGCTACGATGCACGTGTCGATGTCATTTATTTATTTAAAAACATGCGACCGTAGCGGTAGCTTTCGTTGACGTGTTTTATAAAAGGAGTTGTGGTGTTGTTTTGTATGTGATGTGATAATGTGAGGAGTGTTTATGTAGGTATTGAATGGTTTATGTGTTTGTGGCTTATATTTCCACTTGTTTTGAGTTGAATGTGTCTTCCCGTGAGGTAAATTGTTTGTTTAATAATAAGGAAAACAATGGACAGATACTGCCGTCGCTGTATGCAGGATTTTAGTGTTAAATGTTTTGGATTCAGTTGAGGAAATATATTTTACAGTAACTACTTGGAACTCAGAGTACATTATATTAAAATAGAACTATTTTATTCCTCGTAAGTTCCATTTATTTGAAAAAAAGTAAATCAAAACTTCATTTAAACAAAACGCGGCTGCGTTGTTTTAAAATATAATTGATAAACAATATTAATCATAATTAAATTGTTCTAAACAGACATACACTTAATACCTAAGCATACTACTTAATATTACATACCTATATAAAACCTATATCTGAAAATGGAAGTGAACACCAGTTAGGATTTGCCTGATGCATCGAACTGTATCTTAATCTTAATCAACGTCTTATTTTCTAATTAATAATTACAAAATTATAAAAGGGAGGCGTTGAAAACAAACGATTATTTCGCTATAGGAAGCGTCCTTATTACTTCCTTATTGACACTAAACAATAATTTTAACACACCCCACAAATTCATGAAAACATCAGCAAAGATCCGCCGTACTAAGCAAAAGTAAATAAAAATTAAACGGACCCTTTTTATTTCGCTTTGCCCTTCTATTCAAACGATCCACCATAAAACCAAATGTTGTGAACAATCCCATTTATTAGAGAAAACATTTCTCCTAATTTACTTTCAACGAAAATCCTTTTATAGACCGCTGGAACGTAGATTCACTTAAAGAAAGAAAAAAGCTCATAGTGAAATTTTTTTTAAAAGATATTTTATCTCTAGCTGTGACGTGGTTTTACCTGTGGCCGGACCCGTGGGCAAATTCAAATTATTTCATAGCTGATTTTCTGAAATATAACTTATATTTCTGTGAAGTTTCACCCAAATCCGTCCAGAAGTTATATCCTGAAAGAGTAACAACATGTCCATCCTCATAAACTTTCCCATTTATAATATTAGTAGGATAATGGATAACACATACATTAAGGGCCGATTTTTCAATGCTTGGATAAAACTTATCCGTCCAATAAAGTATTACACGATAATATTAAAATGTCACGTAAACTGTCAAATACGGGCAATTAGAATACGTTTTTAAAATGGTAGTTTATTCGACGAATAAGTTTTATCCAAGCATTGAAAAATCGGCCCTAAGTAGAAGGAAATTCCATGCTAATTTTAGTTACATACGAAAAACATATGACTCTACAATAACAAACGATGGTTTGTACGTCTATCTGTGGGCTAAGTACAGCCTCTCCATTTGATTATTCATACGGCTCGAAACCCAAACAGATCTATTCTAATTAATTGCTTACTTGACGAAGGATGGCCGGTTTATGACAGTTCGAAGAAACCAATCTCATCGGATGATTACTTGATTAACTATACAATTGTATTTCGATAATTATATCTGAAGAACATTAACGGCTTAATTGTCTGTTACGCTCTTGTGTTAAAGTAGGCTATTTTTTGTCTACATGCTCTGGATTTGTAGTTTGAATTTCGAATCAGGCGGAATGCGTGTTCGATTTTCGATTTTATTTTCTTTATTTATGTTTACGGTATAGACTTACTGACCAGTGACTTAATACAGTGTTATTTTTACTGGTGTGTATTTTACGGTGTTTTCCTATACATACAAATACCGAAGGTCAGCCACTAAAGAGCCTCTAAGTAAAGGGTCAATACTAATCGTAATCCATAATACTAAATAGGGACATCGACCCTTTTTGGGTGAACGTATGTCGTTTTATCGCCGCTTCGTTAAGGCATTCTAGTTCTAAAGTTTAATATGTTGTACAATATTATAGTAGTTGAATATAAATAAAAAAATATTCCGAAATTTTTGCCATTTTTAATTCAATAGTCCTTATAAATTTTATTCGTGAAATGTGATGTAAATAAAAAATGTTGTTTTTAAAGTGGCCCTTTTATATCTCCAACATTATAAAATTCCGATGTTGAAATAAAAAATGTTACACAGAAAATATGAGAGGTACACGTCACCTCTCTTATTTTAGGCTGTATGAACGAAGTCCTTTGCCATTCTTAAATCAAATATTCGAAGAATGATGTCTCTAGTCTCTGGCCAATATTCTTTATTTTTTAAATTTTTGTTTCGAATTGTTCCTGGCTAGTGGCATTCTTTTTTTTCTTTCTGTAAGCTTTTTTTTTCGGCCTATTGAAATAATCTCGCGCGTACAACAAATGGTAAGTACATTTTGCGTTATATGAACTCGCTCCGCTAAATATAGACAATACGAGATTGCGATGTAATAACCAGGTCATTACAATGCTTCGATCGAATGTGGAGCAATTATTTAGTGCATGTTTTTGTTTGTGGTGTCCACTGTTGAGGTCAACTTTTTTGGGTATGTGTAGGACAATTCATTTTGAATTATTGTGAGGTTTACTATGGGTATTGAAGTTTTAGATGCACTAATCGTTCCGTTCAAAGTCTTTGGGATGTATATTATTAGGACTTGCTCATAATATTTCTGATGGCCTATTTGACAATACTTTTTGGCTTAAGTATAAATATTCATACATAGTTTGACTGAATTCACACTAACTAAACGAGACGTATCCAGAAAGTGAAATCGGCCATTATAATTTATTTTCGGCGTTTGCTTAGTGTTTATCCATAATGAACACTTCATTTTATCGTATTTTATTCGGATATTAGTGAGGATTATATATTTTGCCATTCCAAGAACTAAAGTTAACGTTATAAATGTAATAGATTCGAAACGTGAATGCCTATTTTAATACAGGCTGTGTATTTTAGTCAACAAATTATTCTGATCGCATTTGAATACTTGTTACTCATGCTAGGAATGCAATTCTAGATATTAAAGGACTATTTCTATTTTATTCCTATACAACCTTAGACCGTGGCTTCGTTGGCATCGTTATACGATTATAAGATTTGATATTTCAATAAATAATCGTTCTACTTATCAAAATTAGGTTATTGGAAAAGTAGCAATATAAATAGTCATATTAGCCTTTAGATTAATAAGGAAAAAAATCCTGTCGGCATCTGATCTTATGTACCTAAATTACTTATCAAAATTTTAATTTGATAACTTTTTTCTAAAACCGATGCCAATGCTAGCAAAATATCTACCACTATTTGTCATATACTCATGCGTGGTTTAGCTATCTTACCAAAGATGTATGTCTTTAACAATAGCTTTGTATAGCAGAGTCTTTTTATCTGAAATACCTACGGGATATTTTCAGCAACTGTTTGTTTTATAAATAAGGTTGCCATTTGACGACATACCAACGCAAAATTTGTCTTTTTAAACAATACCCAGTATAAGCCAGCTTTACCAAGCAATGTATAACAGAGTCAACTAGGTATCTGCTAAAATACCGTATATTTTTAAATCCCCAGTAATCTCGTCTCGACGGTAATTCACGACGCTAATTGTACAGGTAGCTGACGTTTATTACATGACATTAGGTGTCTTTTGTCCTTTGTTTTTTATTTTCTACGCGGGAAACGCTGAAATGGCGGGAAATAATGTAGTCTACTAATTAGAGGAATAGGAAGCGAATTTTATTAAGGATCCTACTAATTACAAGAATAAGAAGCGAATATTGTTACGGGTAGTTTATATTATGAATTTTTAAGTTTAAGGCACTGATAGTTATTATTTAATTTTGAAGATACGTTTCGAGCGGTCTGTTAAGTGTAGAATTCTAATACGATAAAACACTTCAAGTAAAAATTTAAAGTAAATTTGATTCATTTACCTTACCTACCATCCAAAGAAATATGTTTTCACAGACAGGATTAGTTATAAACTAAATGAATCAGCATGTGATAGATTCTTGTCTTCAGTCGTTACAATAACAGTCGAGCAAGATGAACTAGCCGAGTTAATTATAAATGTAAATAATGATTTGCGAAACGTATTCGGGAAGCAATCGCTCTCTCTGTTTAGTTAACTGAAAACTTTAGTTGATTTTAAACGGATTTCGAATGCTTGATTTAGTACATATTGATAGTGTATCTAAATAGTTTTAAGGTACAAGAGAAGATTGTGGTATCCTTTTAGGTTATTCATTATTCGATAAAAACAAAATAATTTTTGAGTTAGATCGGGGTCGTCGTTTTTTGGTTGCGGTT
>CAJQZN010040453.1:103642-126235 GCA_907164685.1 Colias eurytheme
CATTTGACCCATATTTTTGTCCTATGCGGGCTTGTAGTCTATAATAGAAAATTGTTATCTTTTCATTCGTTTCGGGAGATAGTTACTTTGAGTGCTTTGAAGGTTCAAAGGGAAGAAGGCTATTGAAGTAAATAATAATAGAACTGATACATCTATACATGTTATGTGTACGTTTGTATAAACTATTATATCGATAGTGAGATTCACATTTTCTCTATCAAAAATATAAATTGCAATTAAAAATTATGCAGTTTATTACAACTGCAACATATGTTGCCTTTAATTAATTCTCTAGCAATTTCAATGATCCAGTTTTAATTAAATTAATGATAATGAATGTGGTTTAACGCGTTATTCCTTTATTCGGTGGAAGGTCTAGACATAGTTATCCTTCTAGCATCTCCACATAATATGTTAAAGCCTTCACCGCAGACTGCGCGTCGTCGACTTACCGATTTGAGCCAGTTTGAACCGGTATCAACCGGTTTATGCCCGTCTAATGTTCCTGACCGGGCCGTTTTACGAAACTTGGCAGTCTTGTAAGTTGGAAAGCCAGAGATTTCGCCCGGGGCAAGGAAATTTCGTAATACGTACCAGTGTTTTCGAAACGCTCCCGTTGTAGATTAACGCTACTGCATGTTTGGTTTTAACGGCTTTGGACGTGCATATTTTAGGTTTATGTCGTGTGTGTTTGTGATTAAATGGGATAAGTTTTACGAGGATACTGTTTATCAAGCACTAGGATTACATACTAGTTATGTAATCATTTAAATATTTCTCCAAAGAAACACCTTTAAAAAGCATTTAATGGTGTTTCTGTAACTTTTACATCTATCTGTTAATTATCAACAAAATTCTAGGCTTCTTGTAGTGTAGATATATTAAAATATCCAAATTAATCTACTCAATAGTAAACTTTATTATCATTGTAGCAAGATTATTTATTTAATTAAATTGCAATGTTATTCTAGAAGCCAATTTCAGATCAATTGTACAATTTGAATTTAGTTTCAAAGTTGTTAAGAAAACTTGATCTCACTCGACAGTACTCTATTATTAATCTAGAATGTTCTTTGAACTATCTCAACAGTTTCCTTTGTATTTCGATTTTAATTTGCAGTGAGAATTTTTAATAATATTAAAATATTTGTACAAAGGGAAATCTTTAATAAGATTTTATTAAAATTAACTATTGTGTAAAATCTCTTTAGAAGATTGGATAGAGCTGTAATAATTATATTGGTCAGTAATTTTGATCTCTTTTATATTGAAATTTAGTGCGTATGCATATGTAATATGCATCAACCTCGTACCATGCGGGTGTTTTAGATTAATTTAGAATTAACATTGTATCTGATGAGTTAGGTTAGTTAGTAATTAATTAATAATTAATGAATTATTGAGGATCAAGTAAGCAATTTAACAATTATGAAAAAAAACACCTACGCAAGTATCTAGTCTATCAGCTTCTTATATATTTACTTTTAAGTCGCTAGTAAGTTCGAAAATAACTAGTAAGGGCCGATTTTTCAATCCATGGTTAAAACTTATCCGCCCAATAAAGTATTACACGATAATATTAAAATGTCACCCGTAAAGTGTCAAATTCGGCCAAAGAATACATTTTTGAAATGGTAGTTTAGTACGTTATTCGACGAATAAGTATTAACCAAGGATTGAAAAATCAGCCCTAACATAACTAAAATTCTCATCTCTGATAAGCAAACATTACAAAGAACGGTATCCATTTACAACCGACGTTCCCAAAACATAATTTTCTCAATTCGTAGCATTCTTTATACTGCTGGCACTGTAAAATTAACTAAAATGTAAACGGTAGAACTAAATTTAAGCTGAAGTGAACAAAACAAACAGATGCAGTTAATTCACGGTACAACGGGCAAGCATTGTTACACTGATTGAATTTTATATGTGGTGTACTGTATGCTCTAACCGACATTGCTGTATTGTGTTTATGGGGCCTTGTAGCTTGAAACGGGTCTGCAGGGATGCTTGTAGAAGTGATAGCTTCTTCTTGGTATGTTCGATGGTAACTATTCATATCGGGATATGTGATAGTAATTAATGAATTGTCTTTTATATCATTTCAAAATGGATGAGATTTTTGTGAAAACAAACAAGGAAACTATTCAAATAGATTGGGACTTCATAAACAATGTCAAAGAACGTAACTTTGTCACGGAAATGTTTGTTCTGATGATGATTGAATGTTACTCATCTTGTTCAAATTAAAAGATATGCTGGAGGTAAATTCGACCGACATTTAAACTTTATTTTATTATATACTTGAGTGTTTATCTTTTATCGATTCTTGAAGAAGGAAATTAAAGAAGTTTCCTAAAGGAAATTGATAGACTATAAATAGAATAGCCGGAAGACTATTTCCTTTAGTTCTTACCAATAAGGGTTCTCTATAATAGCGTATAAGAAGAATCTTGCCTTATCAGGATTCCCATTACACCATATATTCACTATTACTTCATACGTTGGCTTTTACCGAGTATAAATGGCTTTATCATTTACATAACAAGATATATTCCCGAATCTTTTCACAAGGATATCTGCAGCGTGTTTGCTTTTAGACGGATTACTCTTGCGTTCACCAATATTAGTTTTGGTCTGATGGTCTACAAACAAGATGGGGCTATATGTAAATAGACGGTTAACGGTTTTCGAATGAGTGGGTACTACATTTAATACAGGTTTATTTAGTGTTTATATGGATAGTGTTTATTTTAGGAAATAGGAAGAAGAAAAAAACCTAGTAATTGTTTATTCAATTATGTTTAATTGGTATTTGTCCTTTTTACTTACCAATTAAAAAGGAAAATAGGTACATAAAGAGGCTTTTAAAATAATGTATATGCAAAGTGCCCCTGTAATATTTTATTTGTATGTAAAATACTTTTAATAATAAGTGACGAATCTTGTTTGATTTTTGATAACTTTAACTGCAGAAGCTCTGTCATCATTCCCTGAAATATTGTCAAATTACCTGAAACCTTGTTTCTATGGATAAATAAAATTATTTCCTTGCGTACATAAATTCTTCTTCACCATTCATATTCATGATAGATGCATGATAGATGCATGATAGTTTTATGTGTAGTATAATTACAATTTACAGGTACGCGAACCGCTACACTGTCGAATATGGCGCTCGACATTTTCATAATGCCGCCATAAATAATTAAGCATTGAATTGAATTCTCTCGAGACGAGGTTTCATTCCGGGATTGTGCAGACGTCTGGGTTCTTTGGTTACTAATTTATAGTTCAGTTTATGGGTGTATTGTTCTATATGTCTTTGATCTTAAAGGTAACATGGCTTTAGAAGGTGAAGAGAGAGGTATTCAAAGGGTTGTTACACATTACGTTGTTTTTCTAAGAAAGATATAAGTTTTTGATTAGAACATGCTCAGGGGTCAGATAATATGTTACATGCCTCATAGTTACTACGTGGCTTATACTTTCGAATATTTTTAAGAAATACTTCTGTACCTACCTAAAGAGTGTGGAGAAGCAGAAAAGGAAAGTAAACAATAGAGAATAAGTATAATTTGAAAGTAAGTTTTGCTTGCGGCTTTTCGCGTATAACGTATTTATGAGGTGGTGAATTTCCAAGAATCTCTTTAATTTCTTACTCACGTCACAGAAGAAAGTTTCATGCAAAGTTCAGGCTTAAGAAGCTCTGGTTTCGGCTTTCGGTATTAATGTATAATTTAATGAATTTGCGCTTCTATGCATTATACAAATATGTATAGTGCTAATAATAATAAATGATCTTGTGACAGAAGTTCTTGCGACGAGTCGGCGCGATCAAAGTTAGAAGAGGCGATAGTCAATCAGACTTTGGAGTGGATTGGATATTATAATATCATCCAACTTCCTACTTATATTGCAAGTTTGTGAAATGTTGGATGAAATGCGGATTTCAGCTAATACTAGATAAATGTACGTGTACTACAACAAATTCATTTTACTAAATTATGTTAATCGTTACCAGAGTTTCGTAATTAGCAGTATCAATAGCTCTTCATACTGAGACTCTGTGATTTCATATTATTGTAGCTTTTGCTTATAATTTTCATAACGAAGGATACTCTATAATTAATAAACGTATTTAGAGATGTTTTGTTATATTGTTTACAATACCTTATTAAAGTGCCTATTTGAATGAGACGATAACAATACCTAAATAGAAAAATTGAATTGTTCCATACAGCTATTGAGAGATGGTAATAAGAATAGCAAATTGCATACTCGTTAAAGACACAAGGGTTTGTACAATTTGAAGTACATTCGAGTCGAAGGAGTGGAAATTAAATGAAAATAAGCAGAGCAAAGTTTCTTCCATGTATTAGCTCGATACAGACTGGTATCGTGTTGGTGTAAGGCTGTTTGTAAGAGTGCGTGTGAGTCAGATGCTTCTGTGTGTGTGCGTTTGTAATAATGCTGCAAGAAGTAAATTATATTGCAGAATATTAGCTTTGTATAAAATGGAATTTGATTTTGTAAAATACTATTTTCGGTGTCGGGGTGATCTCTTTTATGTTGGCGTTGTGAGGTTAGATTTTTGCTCATAGGTGCTTTGTGTTATTGCTGTAAATAGTAATAAGACAACATTGAATCTTAAACCAATTAAACTGATGAACATAAATCTTAAAACATTTATATCAATAAATTTAATTTCTATATGCTGATATAATTAACATTTTAAACTAACATACAATATAGCAATCTGTTTTTCACTTAGGTTTTTCATGATGTTTTTAATTGTAAATACGTAAAGTAACTGAACATTTTATAAATGATCCAATTAACGAGTAGGCAAGTGTCATAATAATTAAACGCTTTAATATTAATAGTTAGCATTTTGTAAACACACGTGTCGGCGGTTGCAGCATAGACAATGGCATGTCTAATTCTGGATTAGGGCGCTTGTGCACTACAAGGAATTTTACTGTCCGGCATTCCGATTTTTTACGGTCCGGTGTGGCATGAAAAAACCGATGAATTGCTTGTGCACCTGTCCGTCTTTACTCGGATCAGTGCGGTACAGTTCAAGGAAGTATGGCGGTATAATGCTATCATAAATGATTGTTTTCGCATTTTAGGTACAAGAAACGAGTAAAAATATAGAAGGTGAAATATTATATTACTTCGTTATAATAAAAAGTAAAGTTCCGTAAGAGATTTAAAATACGTGTTTCACTTATTTATTTTAATCGGTGACGAGGAGCTAAATCTATTCCCACTTGAACTTTAACTTACCAACACTTACTTAGATAATAATTATAGGTCAATGCTTGGTCAATGTATATAAAATAACAATACCGACTTCTCAAATCTCATTGCCAGCTAAAAGAAAGTAAAACAAGAGCTTGCTTTCAATTGGCATATGCAATAAAAAGAGTAAAATCCAAGCAAGTGGGAACTCGAAAACAATTATACCTACAGCGACTCGTAAACTCAAAAAACCATCCGGAATAGGGAAAAGTAAAATGTCGGACAGTAAAATTACGTATAGTGCACAAGCTAGTATTTAGATTAATTGCGTGCCATACCGGACCGTAAAAAATCGGAATGCCGGACCGTAAAATTCCTTGTAGTGGACAAACGCCCTTAGGCTGATTCATGTTAGACGGTTTAAACGGGGGTATTAGTATTGGAAGTCCTTACTAATATGATAAATGCGAAAGTTTGCTGTTTGTTGGTGTTTTATGTCGCAATGAAGTGATTTTATGGTATGACTATTGTATCTGGAGATAGGAGACTAGACAGTGACATTGAACGTTGCTTCTTTCAACGTTGATGAACAATCTCGTTCCCATCCTTTGCAGACAAAGCCGCGGGCGAATGCTTGTTGACTATAAAATTAGTTTTATTTGTATTTATGGCTGTGGCGGAATCACGATGAAAATAATTTTCTTCTGATTAAGATTGCATTGTTATGCGATATATCAGTTATATGATACTGTTAAATTTGTTCCTTCTCTAAAACATGACTAGCAACAAGTCTTTGTTTGGACACGTATTTTCCTTATTGCACGCCTCATAAGCGAAGCGTTGAGGTGGGTACTACTGTCACTTCGCGCAAAACATCTGATTTTTCAAACTTAAAATGTCTTTATGTATCATACATTGCACTTGTAAGATAATACATACACACACATATTAAGAAAAAACACTATTTTTAACGTTCATGATATTTTTGATGTCATTTTTGTTATTTAAACTAGTTAAAAAACAGTTTAAAAAAGTTCTGTCTTGGACGTCCGTGTGTCTGTATGTGCGGATCCTTTTTCTTGTTAACACGATAGCGACCGAAATACTTTACTAATCGAGTCTTTTTTTTTCTCTTACGCTTGAGTATGCTCAGGAATAGAACCCTTTCATTTTTCAGGGTCTGATTCGATGTGGTTTAATTGTTATTAAATAAACAAAAATAATAATTAATAAATATTTATTAAAAAAAAATTATGAGGCGTGCACTTTTGGATTTTCCAAATTATTTTTAAATTCTTATCATTGTTTATTCATAATTCGACATAAGAAAACGCAGTAGCGAGATCACGATATCAGGAGTCCCTCATATGTTGATGTGTTAATGGAGATGTCGTTAAATTAAATATAACCATTTAAAGCTTGCAGCTACTGTAGTAAGAATGAGACATACTGGGCGACTCAATCGCTTCTATATTATAATTAGAAGAGACAATTAGAAAAGTTAATTTGAGAGGGTACGTTTTGGTAGGTTGAGCTCATTGGAAAGGAGTAGATAAGCATTGCTTGAATGATCTTGCTTTTGAAGTAGCTATTTAATTATCTCTAATGATGACAAAACGATCAATCGATACAGAAATGTGTTTCCCAAAGCGATGAATAAGTGTGTGTCGATAAGATTTCAGTGTACGATACACAACATTGTTTAAGCATATGTTAAAACAGTGTAATTGATAAATATAAGTATATTATGTACTAATTTATGAAATATAGGGACTCAATCTTCGCCTCATTTCGATGGTAGATTAATTATACGATATATTACACAATATGATGCAGTCAGTTTCAGAATACATAATAATCGAAACGCACAAGAAACGCTTAGTCGGTAAAGAGCCTAAACAAGTGGCAATTTTATAGAGTCATTAGCCAAAGGTTCATTGACCCCCGCTGATTACTAGACAGCGGGGCTTGTATGTAGATAGCTCGGTGTGCATTTGTAAATAAAATAATTCCAGTTTTTAATGTATTTATGAGTGACTTTTGATGGCCTACAGTTTACTTACATTTTTATGTGCGACATAAGAGGTCGGTTTTATGTGAGGATGTACTTATTGGAAATTAAGTTGTTTTTAAAGTATTTTAAATGCTGTTTTGGAATATTAAACGGGATGTTTCGAACACACCTTGTTCATGGTGTACCCATGATCGTATTTAACGAAGTGCCGAATTATTTAACTTTGAAATACTTCTTCTAAATCTATCATAACAGCAACTCAAAACTCAATATGACGTAACAAGTACGAATTCTTCATTTGTCAAGTTCAATTAAATATAAACGCTACGAATTAAAATAACAAACGCAAAATGGCGATATACATTTCAAAACAAACATTGGCAGCTCTTAAAATATCCAAGAACTCGGGCATATTAAACAATCAATTAACGAGTAATTGAGCGTAAAATCGAGGTATGAAGGCCCTTTCAAGAGCTTCCTATTATACCCACAATTATATTATTATTGTACTATTGAAAATAATAGGAAGGTATACATTGCGTCCTTGGTTCGTACGTTTATGAATTCTAATTGATAGCGGTTAATGGATGTTTAAGAGAAGCTCTCTGTTATTTTGTTGTGATAGGTATTGTTATAGATCCTTGCTTATTTTAGAAATGTTAACAAGTATCAATTTTGTTTCCTTCTAATAATCTCGAAGTAATTGGTAAGTGAAATTGATCTCTAGCAAACAATTTTAGAAGTTGGGTGGAAAATTACTGCTCTTAATAATTGATATCATGCGATATTCGTTTTATTTATTTTCAATTAACACTTCAGTTCAAATGTGATTAAAAATGCTCATGAAACTTTAATTCTTTATTATTATAATCATAAATAATTATGTAGTTATAGTAGCTAGTACAATACACGAAGGACTATTTTTGATAGTTGAAAAATATTTTTTTAATAGGCTCAAATCTTTTAAATAACTCCTACTCTGCCAAATTTTACCTCTTCGTCATTATAAATTCCATTGCAGTAGGAACATACTTCATTAGACAATTCGTAGTCAAATGTGTAAAGTTCGATAAAGCTCGATTTCAACTTTTAGTTTTAAGTTCATTCGCTCCATTGATGATTCCGTAAATTGACCTGAAAGCGCTAGCTTCCCAATTAACGAATGTTTCGCAAAGTTGGCTAATTACAGTGTGATCGTGCATCGTGCATTTGTTGCATGAAAGATAGAAGTGGGGTGTATGTTAGTTCATTTATGGTGATCTAGGTACATGGGTAGAGGGTACTTATACTAAAATTACAATTTACAAATAGCTTATAGTTTTGTTAGCGGCTTTGTAAGCGAATTGTATATCTTATCCATTCACGTTTCCTGGAAAATTCATTAAAATCCTTCCATTCTATCAGGAGGAGTTCCGTGACAAACACATGCACATGCAACCGTGAACATGTATGTTTTTATATGCACACAAAACGAACTATCAATTCCAATACATACACTATTAAGTACACTATTTAACAAGTTCTGTAATAAAGATTGATTTCATATCGATTCCGTTACCAAAGCTAAAGCTACAGCTATTCCATTAGTATTTAAAAGTGCAGTACAAACACACAGTCCATTTAACGTTTTTACTTTACGCTATAGGTGCTTCAGCTAAACGGTATTTACATTCAAACAGTGACGTCCACAAGCGAAAAACTTTGTACGAGAAGTAATCCGATTATATGCGTTTGTTCGACGCCATTTTAAAGGCACGTCCACCTGCTGTGCGATTTGGCAGGGAAAAAGTGACCTGAAAAATTTTGCAGCGGGAAATTAGACTTTTTAATGGATTTTTTCGATAAATGAGGAATGTAAAAACGGTGTAAGCATTCAGTTGTTTGAATAAAGAACACATGATTAATAAATTCTTAGACCAATGGACAGACATACATACAGATATACGATGCTAGTAATAGGGTCTCGTTTTACCTTTTAGGTAGGGAACTCTATAAGATGAATGAATCAATTCATATAACAAATTACACCTTCAGACGATATTTGATATCCCTATATTTGTCATAAGTCAACAGTCTTAACTCAATTTCAAAGCGCACCGGAGATAAAACAGATAGAAGAAGATTTAAAGTAAAATTGGCATCATAAACCGCGCCATACGAACATGACGAAATTCTTTGAATAACATTAGTCCCGCATTGTGCAAACAAAACGCAATATTCTATTAAAGTGCAATCTAGAAAATGCGACGAGCACAAAGATAAAACTAAGCGGAGCGAAAACATATTTGAGATTCGCCAAGTCATATCTCTGTCTGAATTTATGTCAAAAACTTTGCTAGCGTTGCAGTGCATAGAACTATTTGATATATAGGGTGCTTGCAAACGGGGTGATGTTTGATTTATTGTTTATTATGTGATCGTGTTTTATAGTCCTGCTTATATAAATGTAAACGTTTGTAAGTATGATGGATGGATGCTTGTTTTTTGCTATAACGCAAATACAGCTGTATTCCGATCAGCTGATTGGATTTGTATGAAATGATACGGTATCGAAGTTCATTTTCACCCTAGTACCGTTAGGTACTTTTTACGCAAGAAAATCTATAAGCTACAGCTTATAAAGTATTATAAAAGTAATCGCTTTTTAAAATTTCCAAGTAACTATTGTGAACAGTCAACACTAAAGCTTATGATTCAAATTGTTCAATGAACAACTACAAGCAAGTATTAGCGTACATTTGATTTAACAAAGCGCGAATCAGCGAACGTACGTACTCACGTACGTATGAGTACGTATTGGTAACTCAATTACTGCACGCGTAATGATCGAGCGATTAATAGAATTCAAAGCGGCTAGTAGAGTGTATACATGAATGGAAATTATTTTGAATTGGTCGTATATATCAGATAAAAGCCTGATTTTTCTTAGGGAGAACCGTTTCGTTTTTTGTTTTAGAAATGTTTCTTTTTTGTTTCGTAGTTTGATTTTTTGTGCAGATTAAAAAAACTAGTTGTATGATGCATTTCATCCAGTTACAAAAGTTGAAATATACATTATTTCTATTCATGATTGCCTTACTCATAGAATGTATTAGAGTTAGACACATTAGTATTTGAATATGAAGGCTGTGTTATGTTTTAACGAAAATCTGATGATAAATTGAATTAGATACATAAATTTGTGTCTATTATTTAGGATTGTTTATTTACTGAAGATAATAAACAAGGATACAGAAATAAGATATAATACAAATTATAAACACCCAGTATATAGCGGATTGCGGTGACGAACATGAAAGAGTAATGACTCGTATGTAACGTATTATATCGTGGTGGTTTAGTGTACGTCATGGACTGAGTCTACCGCAGTCTATTACGTGCTGGCTAGATTAAGCTGGTGACCTGCTTGTAATAGAACCTTATCATTAGGATAAAAGGAATTTATTTAGACATATACAAAACAATGACAAAAGATAAATAAGTGTTGAAGGTATTCTGCATAATACAAATTAGGAACATCCTGTATATAGAGGATTGCGGTGACGGTCATGAAAGAGTAATGGCTCGTATGAAACGCATGGTTTAGTTTACGTCATGGACTGAATATACCGCAGACTGTGTTACGTGCTCCCTGGTGGCTAGTGACCTGCTTGTAAGACCCTTATCATGAGGATAAAAATGGATTAGTTGCATTGTATGTGTACGTGGTTGTTTTGTATTTATAACTGCTTCAAGTTCTTTTTTATAGGGTGTTTTAAATTCAACAATAAAAAGAAAGGACCAACTATTTTCATTGCTTTAAAATAAAACTATGATTTCAATGATAATAATTCGTTATTTGATTCGATTATACTCATTTTTTAGAACCAAGAATTTTGTATATATAGAATATAGATGTTAATTACAATGCTGTTGATTACCTTTGTTCCAAGGACCGAAACAAACTGTCTGTCGAAATATCAACATCGACGAACAAACTATATTAACAACCAAATGATTAATTAAGCCATAAGCGTGTGTAACTGTGCACTACGGTCATAGCACTTGGCCACACTTGGCACGCTGGGCGCGTGGTCGCTGCTTCCGTTGGTATATGGGCTACGGTGCGCACGCGTGCACTGTTATTGTATACTGATACTCTAATATACTGCTAGCTAGATGTAGGTCTAGTATAGTCTTAGCATTATTATTATAGTACACTCTATTTCATCACTCTTACAAACCAAATTGTGCTACCTAGGTAACTCTGCGTGCAAACATACGTCCAAAAGTTAGACCTGATGTAGAGCATAAGTATTAGTAAACGTATATTTCTACACTTTTCGGTTTGCGTATTCGTGTGAATGTGAGTGACTGGCATTTTACTATTACTTTTTTATGCTGGTCAATAGTCCAGGAGACATCGCTGACACAAGCTCATATTGACTGATATCGAATAATAGTAATAATTAACCGATTGTAAAATTTACATAATTGGTGATCGTTGCTTGTTTTTAATGTTAAGCAAAATAAGGAATGTTAGACTATGATGGCGCGCAGTCTCAAATTAGTTTTTATAAATATCTTTCGTATCATATCACATATGGCGGTCCAGTTAATATAATAAAAAGCCGACAAATCCTTGAATTGATTGTCACTAGTGTAATTGCACTTGTATTTATCACAACCGGAAGTGCGTCCATCGGCCGGACGCAGGTTTTTTTATAATGTATTTTGTTTATGTTGCTGATATTATCGCGGCGCGGTTCGTGTATGGAATTATTTAGCGGGCATATTAAATTACAATTCGTTTATTACTTTCCTATTTCTGAATTCAACATTTTTGAATAGAACTCATAGTTATGTAATTTACACGATGGGTTTTCTTTCTGGTATTTTATTCGAGAAAACATTTTTTTTTAATTCGTCTAAGTTGGTTTCTGTATTGTTTGTTCTGTAATACGATTAATCGTGGTAGTGATGGTGTTGGAAACATATTTTGGTGATTTTGTTTGCACGTGAAAAGTTTAAGACAAATTATTTATTAGCACATTTAAAATATCCTAGAAGGAATAACAAATATGTTATAAAACGTGTATTAATCGGTCTGTCTGTTTAGATCAAAACTAATTTGCATTATATGCATTGCTGTAATTACGATGGAATCGGCAATAATATTATTTTAACACGGTGTTAATTTTCAAGTAGGTACTTTGCGGTCGACACATTCAACCTCATAACGCCAATTACAATAAAACGCTTGTGTGTAAAATTAAATTTGAATTTCATGATACATATCGATATTCAGGAATGAATATTCAAATACCGGTGGAAATATAAGCCAAAATAAATAATTATTTAAATACTTTTATACAGTCACTCTAATTTGAATTTTCTCTTTCAGAAAAAGTGTAACAATAGTGAAAACTGCCAAATGAAGTCGAGTATATCGATCAAAAATACACTGTGATGGCCGACTGGCGTTAAAACATAACCTAGGATAAGTGCTTATATCATGTAAACGTAGCCCAATAATCGAGAGCCTTAAATCTTAACGAAAAATACCTAGAAGGACCAAATTAGTCGAAATTTTGTAATCGTTTTTAAACCGTGTACACGCGCCTTAATTTTTTTACCTAGTACTGTAAGTAGCTTTTGCATAATCTTTGTATAAAAAAAAAACAAGATAGAAGAAAAAAAAAACAAACGTCAAACGTAGTTGGCGGCTAGTGAAGTGAAACGGGTATTCTTTTTTTTTAAATTTTGTATAACGGGCAAAGGACATAGTGTGATGTAATCGATCGTGTGTTACCAGTTTTATAAAGAATTTTTATAAGTGAAAGTGTTGCACGATGGAGCGCTGCGATGGATTCCTCGTGTACAGAAAGCCGGTCTACAGGGTGTTCCAGTATTTGGAAACGTGAGTATATTTTATTAGTTTGAGTAGATTGTCAGGCGGAATAAATATGTTGATATTACGAACTTTGTTACGATTTGCAAAGGTTAAATGGGATATCTTGATTATTTAAAGGTCGTAGAGTATACTGCTATGAAAAAAATTACACAAAAAAATCTTTTGCCGATTACAATAATATATTAAGTCACCGAATATTAGACTTTTTCCTGACGATATATTTTATAGTTCATTATCGATCTCATGTCGTTACATTTATTATGTACCTACTTACATTAAATATACCTATCTCATAAATCTTTCAAGAAAGCATTTCCGTCTTCAGTGCGATATAGAAAAATCTCAAAATTCCCAGATATCCAAGTTTGTGCAATCTGCTTGCAATTTTTATGAATAGCCGTCGAGATGGTGCTGGCGTTAATATTTACCTCTCCCTAATGTGGAGCCGCGCTGTCGCATTACTTTAGTTTACTGCATGTGGAATACTTTATTGTAGCCTGTGATATTTAGTTTTATATCATACAAATCCATATTAATATTATAAATGCGAAAGTAACTCTGTCTGTCTGTCTGTTACTCAATCACGCCTAAACTACTGAACCAATTTGCATGAAATTTAGTATAGAGATATTTGATACCCGATAAAGGACATTGGCTACTTTTTACCCCGGGAAATAGGATAGGTTTTATCCCGGAAATCCCACAGGAACGGAAACTATGCGGGTTTTTCTTTGACTGCGCGGGCGAAGCTGCGGGTGGAAGGCTAGTGCTTTATAAGTAAGAAATTTTTAAAGAATATAAAAAATCAAATCATGAGGCAGCATATTGGGTTACTAGGCGCGTAGATTAGCTAGGTTTTAATAATGTCATTTTCTAAGGTAAAATGTATAGGTATGTGTAATTTCAGCTTGTTTTGCTTGATTGAGTAACACGTGTACTTTCAACTGGTGTACTTTGTAGCATCATGTATGTATATTTGTTGTCAATTTGACTAGTTATAATTATTATAAGTTATCGACGCCATTTAGCTGGACTTCAATATGAAAGGCAGTTCGTTATATCGAGCATCTTATTAGTTTTCTTTGGAAGAATAATATCTTCACACCTCTATGATAGTTAACACAGATAATTATATTTCTGCAATATATTTATGCAGCTTAAAACGAATGATAAAAGAAAAATAAATAACAACAACAGAGTACATTAGGAAAGGGTTGTTCTACATCATTTTTATTCACGCGATAAACAATTGCATAGTACATTACATTCACAATGCATGTAATATGATTCCATAAATCACGATTAAGCCCAACAGGCGCATTGCACCCTCTGAGGAGGGTAGTTATTGATTTTGGGGTAACAATAGCGCTTGTACGGAGGTGTTAAAGTATGGGAAGTTTTATAATTGCCCGTTAAATGGTTTCTTTCAGGGGAAATGTTTGATGTGAGTTTGATGCTTTTACTTCAGATGCTTTTGTGAAAGAAACACGTTGTGAAAAGAAACCATACAACCATACAAGAATAAACAGTGTGATATAAACGCGTGCTTCGTATTAATTATTTTATATTTGGTGTTCTTCATATTTGCATATAAATTAAAAGTACTTACTTGATTTATTATATTAGTATTTCCAAGCTTTTTCTTTTTTTTTGAACTCCCTTATCTTATTATCCGATGCGGATATAATTTCAAACATTACTTCCCAACAAAATGAATACTTAATTTAAAAAAAAATTACTTATCCACTATTACACTACTTAATGTTCATCTCGTGCCTCATAACAATGTATTATTTGCGCCCACGATCATGGTCATAGGCCATAGCGCAAGGATAATTAATTTTTATTGGCGACAGATGTGTTATTATATGTATAGTTTATAGTGATTGGTTACGTCCACGTGTTTAAGAAGAATAAATTGATTAGATCCTTTGTATGATAGTAACCTACTTTAATATTTTAAGCTATTGCATTATTGCATAGCTTCTATCGCGGGCCTTGAGCGCGGGGACCGAATCCAGAAATTCCGTAACGAAAAAACCTCACGCTCCCCACTCCGACGGGCACGGAGGTGTGGCTTGAAGGCATAGCATGCAATAGCTTTACCGCGGCAGTCCCCGAGTGCCACACGTCTTTTTTTTTGACACGCTTATAATAGCTTCACCTCTATGTTTGTATGTAACCGACTCCTATAGAGTCGAGTTAGATCTACTTTAAACGCATAGATTAATTCAAACTCTGTACACTTTTCAAGGGTTGGGTGACAATATAATTATTTCATGAGTATTAATTGAGTATAGATGTACATATGTTAGGTGCAAATACATTGTATCTACATGAAACTTGTGTTGTGTAAAAAAAATTACTACTGTACGGTACCTACCAAGAAATCCGGGAATTGGAGCTAGTACGCGGTTATAAATAATATAAAATTTTGCTAGTTAATGTTGTTATGTTTAAAAATCTCTTGATTTCTACAAAAAGTAATATGTATTTTTATAAACAACCAAAATATTAGATTAGTTAATAGTAATAAATTTCTCATATAATATAATATGCAAAAACTCTGGGGGCTCGTAATAAATTCTAGCTGTTTTTATTACACGAAATAAGCTCTAAAAATATCAAGACCTATTATTATTTTTAACGTCACTGTGGGGTTGGTCTGCCCAACCCTAAATAATTTACCCCATAAAATACCCCGTCGTTTGCGATATGATACTCTATCGAAAACCTGTGTGGGGGTGTTTTATTATTATTAGTAAATTGATGACGTAATTGATTAAAGTTTGCTATATTGAATTACTAAGTGCACGAAATGGTGCCAAAGTGTTCATATCCCATGCTTTTAATATTGTAAAAGTAATTTTAGTAATGTTTGTTGTAATGTTACGTAATGTAACCACATCCCTTCCCATCTCCTACCCATCCTCTCCTTCCCTATCCCCATTCCCTCCCATCCTCGCCCCTTCTCCCTAACTCCTTCCAAATCCCTTTGAGGATAGCAACACATCCACTTCCCAGTGGAGTGGATGCTTATGGGCGGCGTGTATCGCTTAACACCAGGCGACGCGTCTGCTCGTTTGCTATCCTTTACCATAAAAAAAAAAATGTAATGTTTACAACATGTACATGTTTTAAAGTTAAAAGAACGTTTTACTTGTCAGTAAACTCATGAAATTATTGTATTGTCATCGATACTTGATAAGTGTTCAAAGTTTGAGTACATCTGTCCGTTTAAATTGGGTCAAAATCGAGTCTTAAAGAGTGGGTTACATACAATCAGTTTAAGCTAATAATAGCGTACTTTAAAAGTAAAAATTTTTCAGCTGATTATATTTACAGTATAAAACCGTATTTTTCAGAAGGTACACAAAGAATAACCAATAATTACATTAAAAAGTTAGTTTTCTATTAACATAAAGGTTTTATTCAATTTAAATTCGAAGCAAGCAAGTACCAGGATAGCATAACCGAACAGGAGGTCAGGGAGGTTTACGTAACCGTTCCGATTGCAGTTCTTGGGAATACGCCAAAAAAATAAACACATACATGTATAGGGGCTAATTAGGCACTGGAGCTTTGTCCATTACGCTAATTGCTGTAGTGGACCTCATTTGCTAATGTTCACGTGATTTATGGCTAATTTAACAACTGATATAGAAGTTTGTATCTATTATTTCAATAATTATATGTCTGGGTTTTCATGTTTACCGGGTGAACTTGTTTTATATAAGACGAAATGTGGAAAGATTTACATTAGATATCTTATTCTCCCCGACCTGACCACGCTCGCTGTAAAATATTTTGACCCCCGATAAAAAGTTAATTTCTGAATGTATTACTCACATATAATCAAACGCAAGAAAATACTAAAAGCAATTTTTTTCAACCATTTTTTATTTAATTAGTTATTGAAATTTATAAGGCAAGTGCAGCCGCGTGAATATCGCTAGTTGCATAAGTAACAAGCTAAAGCCTAAACCTATAAATTAGCCAAAGTTTCGGTCTAGTTATTAGTCCAATAATCTAATCAAAGACATTAAGCTCAGTCGCTCCAGCACCAATTACATAAATGCGTCTGTGTAGATTATTCAAGTTCTAAAGCTTTGAGCTAGTTATTACCCCTTGGTTCGTTTTTCCTTTTAGCTCTAGTTTCAGTACTTCACAAAGAATGTTGTGATAGGATAAACATTATAGGTACCTACATAAACATATGTATTTTCTGGTTATAATTTATGTTTATAGCAATTTTCTTTCTAATCGATTTTGAAGGTTGTCCTTGAAAGACAAAAAATTATTGCAGATTCAGTTTTTAATGTGTTCTATTAATTTCCTTCCCGTGAGAACAAAAAAAACATAATTCGAACAATTAATTGTGTATACCATACAACATAATATATTTGATCCATTTTAAAGCACGTCGTCAATTTCCTTTCCAATATGGGTTGAATAACCGGCAATAATTTTCACATTCGATAGAATTTTCAGTGAAACTTTTCAATTTCGATACATTTTGAAAGTTTCGGGCGCAGGTGACAAGTTGAAGCGGGTGGTCTTTAATCTACACATTTATATAGATTTAGTGATGTATGGATGTTTATCGATGTAGCGTTTAAATAAGCTAGTAATGTATGTTTTTCTACAGTACGTCAAAAAAAGTTATCCACAGTATAGTTTGATACTTGCATCGTACAACGAATTATTTTAATGAATCATGAGAAAAAATGAAATTTATTACAGACTGACCATAAGTCACGTTTCACCAAACTCACACCTCAATCATTTAAACTCATTCAATATATTGAAAAGCTTTACTAAGATTAGAAAGATTACATCTCTGGTTACTATTTTCCCTGCACTGAAATAAATTCTACAGCAAACTTACGCCAGACAATTGATATATCTATATCACACAAAATATTATATACGCTATGTGGATTTAGGTATGTATAAAGCACAAGCTCATGTGATGTGAATACAAATAAAATATCGACAACAGTTCGCACATCACTGCTTATTGTATTTCATACGCGATACTTTTTGAGTGACTGAGCATATGAAATTTTTCTTTGAAGTTGAATATTAAAGGCGTTAAAGGAAACTCGAGTTTGTGAGACATTCTGAACAGTTTTCGTGAAGTTCAACGTCTTTCAATTTATAAAATATTATATCAAAATATAATATTAAAGTTATGGATCGCGTTTAATTTCGTACTTTATAAAGGTAATGTGATTATAGAATTGACTTATCGGTGTAGAAAGTAATACTTTTTCTCTTGTATTTTATTTATTGGTTGAACATGTGTAATACATTCTGGATTGATCTCTGTGGATTAAGAATGAAGAATGACCGTCTGACCGATTACACTCGCTGTAGGCTGATCGAACTGTTGTTTAGCTTCTATAATATTATGAACAAACTGAGTTTTAATTTTGTATACAGTCAATGAATGTAATTTGTTAATTATAAGTTACCCGTATCCCAGTGATATGTAAAAATTTCAGAATGAGTGAAACTTCTTAATACACCAGAAAATAGTAAAACTCGTAAAAATCATAAATAGTAAAATGATATACCATAAAAACATTATTTCACGTAGAATAAAATTTTATTTCTTATGCATATTTTGATATAGAGTGAACTACGTCTAAAACTGAATAAAATAAAATTACCTACGTCTTTGTATCGTATAGGATTTATCCTAAAGACCAAACGTAAACAATAAACACGTAGACTTTGTCTTGCAAGCTCTTCTTTCGCGTCGTATCCAATTTTTGTATAATACAGTAAAAGCACAGATAACATAATACTAGTAGTAAAAGTCTCATTGACTGAATAAATATTTCAGTTCGGTTCTTTGCATTTCTTCGAGAAATTTTGTGCGTGAATATTATAATAATATACATATAATAATAGGGGTTCTTTTTATAGATAAAGTAGTTCTCTAGAAAGGTTTTAGTACGTAATTTGTTAAGTTTTAAAGCGAGTGAAGCCACGTGCGGAAAGATAGTAAAATATAATGAAACTATTATAGTTAGTTACTGTAATTCAAAGCATAAAACGATGCAGTTATGACAGTTAAGCAACTGCAATGATGGGAGTTGGGAAACTTGCGAATGTATGCGAAATAGTCTGCTAATCTGTTGGCTGAAATGACTAAAACGGATAATGAAAGTTTCCTTATTTGTTATACTTTAGCCGGTTTAGCGTATTGTTATGACCGATTTGGTTTATTTTATGCGTGTAAACATCGATGCTGTATGTATATGATATTAAACGGCACAAAATAAATCTATTCTGAAATATATCTTGTAGTAATAACATACAAAAGGTACAGGTAAGGTGCCTTAAAAGTAGTGCTTATTTTCAGACAACCTTCTATAGAATATATCGTGTTTCGAGGAATAAGGGGACACTTGAGAGAGAGATTTGCTACTGCATATTTTACGTATTCTATTTTTATATTTCTGTAATTTTAAACTATATCTATATTACATTTGCTTCATTTTATCTATTGATTATTATATAGTCAGCGATTATTATACATAACTTAGTTTAAATGAAAAATGTCATCAAAAACGTTTAAATTAATGGAAAATATAAATCTCTGTCCATATACTAAGCCTATATGTATGTTCTAAGCTCACAAGGGCATGTCAGGGACAAATAATGTATATATGTATAAAAGAGCTTGTGACTGTTTGTTGGCACGCAATGGTTCGTGTTCTATGGTAACCACGACGCTTTTCGAGTTTTCTGTGTTTATAACAATTGAAATGTTAGATTATATTTGAATTGTTATGAAGCTATGCTTATCATGTTTAACTATGTTTAACTATAATTAACAGATAAAACAAATGATTAATGGCCGATTTTTCAATCCTTGGATAAAACTTATCCGTCCAATAAAGTATTACACGATAATATTAAAATGTCACGTAAACTGTCAAATACGGACAATTAGAATACCTTTCATACATGGTAGTTCAATACATTATTCGACGAATAAGTTTTAACCAAGGATTGAAAAATCAGCCCTACAAATGATAATTATGGATGTATAAAAATAAACAATGTATGTATTTACGAATAATATACTTAAACAACGTTTTCACTGTTGCCACAACTGTTGCACTGTCTTTACTGCTTCGCTCCTATTTTTCTTAGCGTAATTATAAATATCTTATAGCCTTCTTCGATAAATGGGCTATGAAACACTGAACGAATTTTACAAATCGGGCACGCAGTTCCTGAGATTAGCGCGTTCAACCCAAACATACTCTTCAGCTTTATAATATTAGTAAAGATTGAGGAGTCAAGGTAATAGTAGAGTTAGCTTTCAA
This sequence comes from Colias eurytheme, assembly GCA_907164685.1. Taxonomy (NCBI): domain Eukaryota; kingdom Metazoa; phylum Arthropoda; class Insecta; order Lepidoptera; family Pieridae; genus Colias; species Colias eurytheme. The sequence continues at coordinate 124,146 of CAJQZN010040453.1, forward strand.
GACTGATTGACAGTGCTCAGCCATCACGCGATGTGTCGTGAGTAGGGGCTAGAGGCAAGTGTAGGGGCACTTGATGTATGCTATTTACATTATTATGTGATTTGTCGTGAAAAGTGATAGTTTGAGTATGGCGAATTGAAAACCAATAAACTTAGGTAGGTATAATAAAATATATCGCATTATAAATCCAAACCAGAAATAACGTACACCATTAATAGCTGCTGGTGATGTTTTCTTCTGCTATAAAATATAAAGTATCATGGCGTCGTATCGTTCGCGTCTTATTTAAGTTTAAAAAGTCAATCTCAAAGGTAATATCGTAGGAATGAACATTCTCTCCCGCGATATAACTTTAGCATTTCGCATAAATTGTGTTTCACATAAGTGCACGTAGGTACTCAACTTATTACGTATTATACATTAAATGTAAGGCGGATTCACACAGAGCGAGCAGCCTCGCGAACAAAGATCGCGAAGCATTTTCAGGCGTTTCTAAAGCGAGTGTGTAGAGTACAATTAACGTGTTTTAACACGCTTTTATTTGTTTCACCTGTACGTAAACGATTTTTAAGACGTACATATTTTATTCAAACTTTGTACACTTGTCAATGCGGGTGAAGTGATGCGGGACAGTTTGTCATTCTAGCCGAGCCATTTCCACATAGACAGCGCGACTTCGCGCAGATAATACTTCGCGAGGCTGCTCGCTCTGTGTAGACCCGTATATTGGACATTAAACGTCATTACGCTACGAAGTTTGGGCTTTGTTCGGGAAATGCTGCTCGAATGCTGTTCTTGACGAGCTCATTAAAGTTTTTCAATAAGTTTGCAGGGAAGATTTGAAGGACCTAGTTTGCCGATGGCTAAAATTATATATTGTTTTGAAAATCTTTGGATTTGACGAGTGATTTTATTACATCATCGTGGTATAGAATAATTTTAATAATAATTATTAAATTAATAAGCTGATCAATTTATATACACCTATCTTTGTTGTAAAATGTCTGATTAATTAAAAGCAATAAAGAGATTTAAATTCGGTCTTCCATTTCTAAATATTAACGCGTAATAGCGTGTGATATAATACAAAATTAAAAAAAAATTGCTTGTAGCCAATGTAATAATGTCTTAAAGTACTTTTTCAAACGTAATTTAAAGATATCAATAAACCATTCGTTTTCAATCAGCCATATCAACGCTTTTGGTTTGTTTGAAGTTTCCATATCGTTACACATTTAATAAACAATCGGCGCACTTTCTTTCTGATTGAGTACAAGTGATTAATCAGTAACGGTCGAGTGCACCACCCGCGAGTGGTTCCGTTGGCCGACAGACGACACCAAGTGTGTGAGTTTGGTTGCTAGGCAACGGAATGTGTAAGACTAGTAATAAAAATAATTAATTTGTATGGTGGTAAATGTATAACGAGTGAAAAGCGCTAGAGGAGTTCTAGTTAAATAAATTACTGTTGAGGGGAAAGCAACTGAAACAGAAGGCAATTTTTTCGAATTGAAACTGTCTCTACCGGGCGCTTCCTTTTTTTTAGCTTTCAATTACGACAATTCATATTAGACATCTCTAAAGCTAATATAAATAAATACCTACTGATATATACCTACATTCGAACTAATAACAGTAAATGTGGTATAGAATGTTATTGCATCTTATAAAATAAAGAAATTCTTTCATCTGTCACCCGAGACCGTACTTAATTTCACAGGAATATTTGTTGTTCAATATCATTTGGATGCAATTGGATTTATAATTCGTATATATGTACAAGTAAAAAAATATTTTTCATATAAGTATTTTGCTAAAAGTCTAAATAACATTTCGTTTAGTAAGTAAATACGCTAAAAGGAATAGTCAAATCTTACGCGCCACTTCAGCTCAAAAAAGTTTTTTCCCGTATAAAAGATTTTCACATAACAAATTAAAGTTTTCAGTATAATACTGAAATAATATTTCGCTCAGACGTTGCATACTTAACGAGGTGCATGGACTATATGGAGGAACGCCGAATTATGTTTACTTTGTGAATATGCTCGGGGCCTGGACAGTGACGTAGTCTGTAGTCTTTGAGGCCCTTG
>CAJQZN010040455.1:0-11810 GCA_907164685.1 Colias eurytheme
AGTGATTAGACGTGTGTCACGCTAGAGAACATGTAGCAATTGACGGTAGCACGACGCTGACTGAACTGAGACGTGACGGCACCGGGTGAGTGGGGATAAAAGTATGATACATGTATGGAAAGATTATTTGACGTGCCTGACCGGGGACGTCACTGATAGATTTCGTGCCGGCGACTGTCGTGTGGGAACAGAGTCATACTAGAACTATTGATACATATTTTTTTTTAATCCTGTCCGGTGACGTGCCGTGACGGTGACTGATGTGTGTGAGTGCACCCTTAAGGTACTCACTTCCTTAAGATGCTCCACCACCGCGTTGCTATGAACTGTATTTATCAAAGAAATACTCGAACAATTAGAGCATAAATTTCAATGTAAGACGTATAAGTGCCTGTAGCTGTGTTGACTGAGTCTCGTATTTTAAAATCGATAGATGCTGGTTCAAATCATCGCTGTACATCCACATTTTTTTTTTTCTTTTCCCGTATTTTATGGTCATATAAATAATACTGTTTACAAGGGAATACTTAAGAAGAAAAAAAATATAGACATTTTTTTAACAGAAAATAAAGAATATATATAATATAATTATATTATATACACTACTCTGATCACTATGTCGAATGTTTGTAGTGGGTGTCGAAATCGTAATAGAGGTACTCACTTCCTTAGATGCTCCCTAAAAACTAAAATAATAATTCAAAAACACCGGAGTTTTTAAAACAACGCCCTCTAGATGTAATAATTGAAAATCGATAGTTTGTTGTTTCCTTAGTTCTAAAATTGGTCACTAGGTGGCGCTTTTAAAACTGCAAATTAAATAATAAGCTCAAATGAGAGCGCCATCTAGCAATAAGCTGAAATTACGGGGTACGATCTCTAGTATGACAATCATCAGTCCTCTTTAGATTCTATTAGTCCATGGTATTACCTAACCTTGGACAATAAAATGAAACAAGACATGTAGGTAGTTACTAACTTTATTTAGTTTAATTCCTAAATTCAAATCTCCCCTTCATAGGTACTTCATCCAGGCTTAGGACCGGCATAATTACTTTTTACAATAAGTTAAATAGGTACGTAGGTATGAAATTACAAAACAAACAATATCAAAATAAAATAAGCTATTCTGTATTGAAAGAAAAAACGATTTTGGCGTATTTAAGAAGTTAGAATCAGCTCTATTTACAATACCTAATCTGTATTGAAAGAAAAAACGATTTTGGCGTATTTAAGAAGTTAGAATCAGCTGTTTTTACAATACCTAATCTGTAATGAAAGAAAAAACGATTTTGGCGTATTTAAGAAGTTAGAATCAGCTGGTAGGTATTTGCAATAATCTTAACTAACCTTACAAGTATTTCAATTGTCCTTCAAAATGTCCACCACCATTGTCAATACACAGACGTGAACGTTTTATTAAATTGTTTTTTAACGAGAGAAGTACCTACGTTTTTTTGTCTTTTCACTTCATCCAATATGCGCTGTTTTAATTGTTCGACACTAACCGGCTCACTTTTGTTCACTTAATTTCACTCCACAAAAAGAGGTCCAAGGGTGTGAGATCAGGTGAGCGAGGAGCCCAAGCTGCAGGCCCGCCTCGACCGATCCACTGACTTCCAAACTCCGCTGTGAGAAATTCATGAACCGCAGCGTTATTCGACATTCGTACTACGTCGAGGATCCTCTTCAAAATACGCTAGTACATTACACGAAAACATTTTGTGACAACGCCTGCTGGTAAGCATTTACCACGGTTCGTACATTTGGCGATCGAGCGTTCGGGACTCGGGTACTTCTTATCTGTACATACGTACTGCTGCACTCGCATTTTCTCCACTCAAAAAGAACACACGAAGCATAAGTACATAATCCCGTGATGTGAATTGATATGACATCGTACCGGGAAGAACGTAAATAAACGCGACGAAAAAAAGCAAGTTTTCACTTCCGCTAACAATTTGGCACTGTTTGTCGCGTTGGGGCGGGGGGCCGTTGGGGTGCGACGCGGGCGCAGGCCGCAGAGGGAAAGGGGGTGGCGGGGTGAGGAATGGGCGAATGGCGAGCTTGGACGCGAGTTTGCTGGAATTTATCAATGGATCTGTGCGGCGGACCTACTCTAAATCGTACGCTAGAAAATTACAACACAATACCTAGTGTGGGTCATTGATTAAATTTAGGTTTAACAATTTTTACATATTTATGTGGACAATTTTGGGACATTTCTGTTTGTTAGTGTTTTTAATTATTTCTTACACAAGTATGATTGGTTAAAGATACTTAACACCCTGTAAAATTTTTTGTACTGATTAAAAACTAGTGGTGTATAAAGTAAATATGTACAACTATTCCCTGTGAAATTGTATTTTCAAATACAATATGTATTTATAAAGTTATAAAATAAATAAAAACGGTACTTATCAATATTTGTGGAAAAATAAAATGTGTAGTTACTGCATTTATAATAAGAAGAACTTTAGAGAATTTAATTTTTGAATTTTTTGTGGAATTGTGCATTAGTTAGATACTAATAAATAAGAAATAAAAAAATCACTTTACTTAAAATTATTTATTTGAGTTGTCAATTATTCTAATGTCCCTAATTACTCTATCAAAAACATAAAACCTCGCGTTCGTTCCCCACATAAAGTCAATATGACTGAATGTTTTCTGCGATACAAGAATTTTCTCTTTGGGACCTCCCAACTCGTTATATAAACGATCAACATCGGCCAGGTCAACCCGAGTATCGCCTTCTGAATAATGCAAGAATACTGGATTCGTGATTTTCGATAGGTTATAGCTGGGCGGAGCAGCTGTGCCGTACGCTGCTAAGTTCAAGAGTACTCCGTAGTCATAGCGACGGAAACCTTTGGTCGCTACATTTTGAGCAAAGTGCGCAAATTGCCTCAGACCTGCACCTGCTGGGGTGTGAGCCAACATTACTGGTATCATGGTCTGTAAAAATATAAAAAAGACAATTTTTTAAATGAGCTGATTACATTAATTTTATTGATGATAAAATATACCTATTCGATAATGATGCAAAGGTTGCATTTATTAAATTAGTCTAATATCATGTGATAAAGTAAAATGGGGCCAAATTATCAATAGCACGTTTATGAATGATAATAATTTGTTAATGACTTTTGGCACGCGCACTATTTATTTTGATTTCAATAATTCTACTTTTGCTATCATTTTCCTTCATCATAATCATAAGTCATGATTAATTAAATAAGAGTTGATAGTAAAATAGTTTTAAGTGTATAAATACCGCATTATGTTGGTCCATATTCCAGCCCCCTATTAAGAAGAAGATACTACTACAGATAGGTTGGAATACTGCTTCATCTTGACACAGCTTTTGACCAGCCCATGCTAACAACTCACTTTTCGGGAACATTTCGCCGAAACCAAGTACAGTGGCCCAAGACTGTAAAACATAACAGCTGTTAAAAAATATGTCATTGGTGATTGTTGGATAGTTTTTTTTTTCCTAAAGATTTCTTACCAAAGCATCCGCAGCTATTGGCGCTAAAGCGTCCATCAATGTACCACGGCTCTGCGTTTGATAAGCGACCGGTGCCAAGGCATGCATAGATAAAATCTTTTCACTATAGTCTGGTCGAAGTGAATTCATAATGAAGTAAACTGTTGTGCCCTGTGACATTCCAACGTAATGCAAACCACTTCTGCCTGTGGCAAGGAGTATATAATCGATAGATGCGGATAGATCTAAATTGCCTATTTCATCCAAGGAGAATCGCCAGAAACTGTTATCATTTTCAGCATCAGGATTTAGAGTCAAATGGCGTCTTGAATAGTAGTTTCCACGTGCATTTCCTAGCCACACATCAAAACCTTCCTCGGCGAGAATATAAGCTGAAAATATTAAATTAACGGGATGTCACAATTCACAAATGGGTCGTGAATTAACTAGATTTTTGATGTATGATTAAAAATGTTAACACTAACCTAGCGCTGTTCCAGGTCCCATTAATACCCAGTCTGCTGAGGAACCCAAAAGGCCGTGCATGACGAAGACAACCGGCTTGTTGCCACGTACGTTGTTATTATCCCGTCCATGTGGAATACGGTGTAGACCTAAGATGTAACCATCTTGAGTCATAATAAAATGCTCCTCCAGAGGGTAATTGTATTTTCTCACTAATTCTGGCTAAAAGAAATAAATTTTTTAATGTTGTATTATCAAATAGAGTTGAATTATATCACTATGAGTTTAGGATGTGGTCATTGTGATAGAAATATCCTTATAATCATTCTTGTCTCATAATGGCACATGCATAGTTTGCTTACCACATCAAGTGAAGCATCTTCGAGAATGTTATCAGATATTCTGGCACCAAAGGCATTTTGTCTAACTAATTCCTCAACATAGTCAGCATGAGGCGATCTGCCGGCTGTCACCAACGATACACAAAAAATTGCAAAGATCAGAAGCATTTTGGATTAAAATGCCAAGTGTATTTTGTGTATTGAATGGCGGTCTTTTATATAAAAACAATAAGATAAACCAATGCATATCAATATTTTATCAATATATTATAATCTTACGTAGGTACACAAGGTTTTTCAGCGTATACGTAGCATTCTGCAAGTTTTGCTTTGATTACTTGACGTACGCACGTGTTTGTATTATATTTCAAAAACATACAAACAACAATTAAAATTAAGTATATTCGTAATTTTTGAATGTATTATGTATGATATTTGTATGATAATTTCGGAAAACCAATCAATTTTCAGTAAAAACTGAATAAATTTACTTCAATCAATTTATGTTCACTCGCGAGGAATCTATATTGTGTTTGACACAGGAATCAGGTACAAACTCTGCCGGTATAAATCGCAAATAAATGATTATTAAAATAAAACATCAAATGCTTTGTATTTGTTTAATATGTAATTACTATTGATTTTTATCTACAATTCATTTGAGCCGAACCACTGTCCGTCCATCGCTGTAAACTATATTATTATCTTTATCGAAATCTAGGCCATAACCGTCTTGCAGCGACAATATTTTTATGACTGTTTCATTTTTATGATCAACCGAATAGATTCCATCTTGAGCAATCACGTGTGGGACTCCCTTCACATCAGTAGCTAGACCACGAATATTGGCGACTGAGTTTGTAAACCAAACGGGCTCGTAATCTTCTTTACCCAAACGATATAATCCCATTGAGTTAGACAGTATAAGTTCCCCATCCCCATCGAAAGTAAAATGCTGTATTCCATATTCTTCAATAGCTGTTACAAAGACTTTTTTTTCGTTTTTTAACTTGTACAAATCCAAATTAGCTGTATCAACAAAGTACAAATTATTTTTGAATTGCATATCAAAGACGTCTAGTTCTCTGAGTATGGCAGGTTTTTCAATATCGTTTAAGGAATAGTTGTATTTGTAAATTCCATCACTACCTCCGAGATACACAATACTACTGTCGTTATCAACAGCACTTGCAAAACCATTTCGAATACTTGGTATGACCGTTGCAAAGCCGGTATCCAAATCTAAAACTACAGAATGAAAGCTTTGATCCGAAAACTCGTCAGCATTGATACAAAAGAATAATTTATTTTTATTCCTGTCTATCGAGAACTTGTACGGTAAATTGACGTCTTCTAGGATTACCTGTTTCATACTGCATACATTATACGTTGTTATACAATTTAGACATTGTTATAAAATTATTTAGAATAAAATGTGTTTAAAATTAATTCTCCTGCATAGTTTTAAATGTAATTAATTACCCAGCGTAGCAGATAATGTTTATTCAATAAGTTTATTATTAATCATTTTGACGTATCATAGATAAAAATTAGTACGTACTATAGATACGGGTCAACGATTATGTGATTTATTGTTAAGGTTCCATTGCACGGTTTTTATGCATTGTTTTTTACTATTTATTAAATTTGGCCTTACTATGTGGTGGACATACTCTTAGGCCGCGTTTCCATCTGCAAGAAAACTTCCGCAAGAAATGTCCGACAGTCAGCAGCTTTTCTTGCAGATGGTAACGCAGCCTTATACATAATATATTTAGTATTTTGTTGCTATCACAGATCGCTATGGTTGGATTAGGGAAAAAATATTAAGACATTAATTCCCATAGGATGCGTATAACCGACCGGGAAACCCAATAATAAGTGTACCTAGATAATTATTATAAAATAACTTTATCAAGAGTTCCGAGTCTTTATAATATTTTTTGTCATAGGTCATTGTTCGTTCACCTACGACAAAATTAATAAATACACAATATATGTATATATGAATCGTAATTTTTCACAGTTCACTTCCATACTACATAGTATCTTAACGGATGGGATCATTATTTTTATTTCTTTGCCACACTCAAACTAGACGCCAAGAATGGTATCTATGGATATTTTCATATATGTGATATGTCACCGCTCCAGGAAGACCAGTGTGGGAGGTATAAATTATAGATACATATAAATAATTATAATATTTAAATTCCACACGATGGTGAGAGAAGAAGCCATCGTAGAGACATGTAGGCGTATTTGACATTTTGTGGGATGGAACTCTAAATATTATTTAACAATTCAAAGTATGATCCAAAATTGCATTTATTATTTTTGTCTGGTCTGGACGATACTCCTTGCATAATTGTTTTATCTTATCTTTTATATGGAATCTTTAATATTGAATTAATGTCTTTATCATGATGATAAAATGATGTCTATAATTACTTCTTCTTCACGGTAGATATGATAAATTTAGCGCCAATTAAATCACAACTAAATATAGCGTATAGTTTTATGAAAGTGAGTTGAATAGGATTAGATTATACATATTATAAAAGCTCTTTTTTAACTTTTTTATGAATAAGTTTTCTACCGTTGCCCGTTAGTGCCATTGTAATGTCAAAGTAATTAATACATTGAGATATACATAAGGAGACGACACCGCCTACATTACTTAGTTATGTTCCGCTCAAGAAGCTTATATCTTATACACTGGAGATTTCGGTATGAACATTTGACGTGTAACAAGAAAATTGTTGTGTTCTATCACTTTCACACCTAACTTGGTATTGCCACTGTTAATACGAAGTTTTCCCAAGGCTACTATGTATGCTGTAATATTCTGTGCAAAAGGTTAGTTTTTGTACATGAGTTTGTTGATAAATTGCCAACAACGTCATTCAGAAGCATTGTTGGATGAGACAATTATTATTTATGCTAAATAAAATAAGTATCTGAACCAATTATTAAAAAGCGATATTCCCTGATTATGGGTAGTTACCATAATAAAATTGTAGCAACTCTCACTTTGACAATATGACATAAGTGTCAAAAAAATTGCGTCGCTTCGAATATTTAAGTTAATATTGTTGCGTATTTAATAAATATTTTCCGAATATTAATAATGTATTGCATTGTGAAAAATTGCAGAAGTTTTTGGACACCAAATTCTGGCCTATAATTTCACAGGCAAGTGTATATTTACGTTATTTACAATATTCCTCAATACTCATGCATTTACCTGTTTAGAATCATTTTAATGGCAAAAATCGTCAAATTTATCATCATTTTACTAAGCAATCATGTTAAATAAGTTCTTTTCCTAATACTTTCATCATTTTTCAACAAGTTTTCAACAAACAAATAAGGTAACCATGATGATGGGTTTTTACGGATAGCGACGATAATATATTGCTAAACAATATTATGATGAACATTTAGAACACCATTTTAAAAATTTTTATACTAGTAATGAAACAACACACGACATCGGTATTGCACTCACATATTGTGGTTTGTTCTTTTTTACATTGAAATTTATACTTTTTAACCTAATATTTTTTTGTTTTACGTATTTTAGCTTTCCAAAAATGAAATAAAAAGAAATAAATGGCTGTCCATAGTGCCTATCAAGGGTAAAATTTATCAACATGCCAGAATATGCAGTTTGCATTTTAAGCCTGAGGATTACGGTCCAGAAAAAAAATACCTTTTGAAAAGTGCTATACCTTTTTATTTACCACATTCTTGTTACTGCGTCTCAACTGATGAAGTAATTTTAATTATATTATAATTAACCACCATGAAACCATTAGTAACCGTAAGTACAGCTCCTGAAAGACATACGAATTTCTGAGAACTGTAATATCGTTACCACACATCAACACTAGCGATGCAACTCTCCCTTTGGAATATTGAAAAGTTTTAGACTGAAGCTTGAGTAACCAAAACGATGTTTGAATGTATGTAGCACTCATTTTAATTAAAAAATCGTAGTATGAGATCAAAAGTTATCAAGCGTTATTTAAAACTATGATTCTCTACCAATTAAGTTGACCAGTAATATTATAATATAAATACTGTTAAAAATATATGTCGTTATTATTTATAGACCATGATTTTTAGTTTTTTTTATTTCGAAAAATCCTGAATATACAAACCAGTGTGGTCACCCACAGAAAGAGACAAAAAACAACACTGACGTCATTCAAGGTTATATTTTCTTGTGACAAGTTAATGGTCATAGTGCAATCTCCAGTGTATTAGATATAAGCTTCTTGGTTCCGCTCAACATAAGCCATATGGCTTAACTGTACGCTCATTTTTTATTTGTTTTAAAGTGAAACGCATCAAATATGCCTTCGTGTGTGTTACGAATTACGATATTGCACAAATAATACGGAAAAGTGACTAACATAACTTTTCATCGGTAAGTACCTAACTAGATAATAATTTTTAAAACTTAGTTAGAGCAAAAAAATGGCGCACAGATTTTGTTCGTGGTGTCTCCTCCATACGTAGTAATATTATCTCAATGTATATGTGTCAATACCAAGGTCCAATAGTTAAAAACAACCGACTTCAAACACGGAAAAGTAAATAATAAAAAAGATTTGATATTATTAATTGCTACCTACATATTATTTAGATGTGTGCCACGCTCAAAGTCTGAGGTACCTAAAAGCTATGCAATAGCTTAAAAAATAATCGCTTATAGATGTTTAAAATAATGAAACATTTAATTTTATGTTTACGTGAGATTAGACTAGATGACTTGACACGTGATTATGATAAGTAGGGTTTTTTAACAAATGCAATTTTACGTCATGATAACGATAATAGGTTGTTTTATTGTTATTCATAATGAATTGATTGAGAGATAATATTAATTAATGCTTACTATGCCGCTATACACAAAAGTCACAAGTCAATAACTGCGTTAAAAACAACCGACTTCAAACTTGCACTTGCAACATTTACAAATACAGACAAAAATGCTCATAAAATAAAAACTACTGGGCCTATCCGAATAAAATTTTTATGGGACCAATTCGACACCATCCCGCATCGAACAAAAAAAGAATCACGTAAATCCGTTCAGAAACCAAGGAGTAATCGGTGTACATACATAAAAAAAAAAAAACATACCGGCCGAATTGATAACCTCCTCCTTTTTTTTGAAGTCGGTTAAAAAGTGAACAACAAAGAGTCACTTTTGTTTCTATATATAGATAATAATATCATTGCTTATAAGAGGTTAATTAGATATTTTGTGGGCACTCACGTGCAAAAATAAAAGTTTTATTAGCTGACAGTTCATTTGAATCCCTACTTAATATTATAAATGCGAAAGTAACTCTGTCTGTCTGTCTGTTACTCAATCACGCCTAAACTACTGAACCAATTTGCATGACATTTAATATGGAGATATTTTGATACCGGAGAAAGGACATAGGCTACCTTTTATTGCGAAATATGTACCACGGGCGAAGCCGGGACGGACCGCTAGTGTGATATAATTATGTTTTTGCTAAACAGAATTAATTTGATGATAAAAGGCGAAATTTCTTAGATGAGTTTATTTAATTTGTACCTAGGTATATGTCGCAGTTATCTGGTTGAATCTATATCGGGTGTAGGTAATCGTTAAGTATGCACAGGCGTTAATCCGTAACAATTACATATATAAAAAAACTTTAAACTTTTATCGAAAGTGACCTAATGAGAAAAATTACAATAATATATTTTTTTTTAATCAATATCAAAAAAAGTGTGCTATTAAACGAAAGCGAAAGATGCAGCCGTTTATGCTGAAAATTTTCGCACGAAATACGCAAGGGAATCAAAACCTACTACTTCGGGTACCTACTTCCCGTAAACTCCTACGAGTCTTGAAATTTGGTAGAAATCAACATCTTATGGCACAGATAAAGGATATTTTCTAAAAGCATAAATTTAAAGTTATAAGTAACATAGGAAATAAAAAATAGGTTGCGGTTCCTGTGTGGTTGGTTCAGAGCTCTCGCTGCGCGAGTCCGACTCGCACTTGGCCGGTGTTTTATTAAAATTATGAAATATTACAAAATAAAATTGGGAAAGGTTAGTAAATTGGGAATTCGGTAACTTGAATTAGGCCTTATTGAAAAATCATTAAGTCCACTCTAACAAAATGACGTGCCCTTTACGAAAGTACCTATAAGCTTCGTTTTCCTCATTACATCATCGGTCAGTGTTTATTTATTTGAAATCGCAAAATGGTCGATATTAACGTTTTGGGAAAACGTAATACATACCTGATACCTATTATTATATCACTGACTTAATAAAATGGTATTATTTGGGATCTTTGACTTCATCAATTTCGGAGCCAAGTTTTGAAGTATCATCGGTTCAATGTGGTTCAATTTTGTTATTCGTAAACTTTAATGAGGATGACATTTGACGTGGGTGACAAAATCCTACAAAGTAAACGGCTAAATTTTATATCTGTTAAGTACCTATTTAATTACTATCAATATTAGACTTATTACCAAAATTTAGCCAAAAAGAGTAAATATCGACTGAACTATCAATTTTATAATCATCAATAAGATTAAGAATAATTGTGCCTAATAGAGAAAATTTTAATTACTCGAGAAAGTTAATCTGAGCCTCATTCGTTGGCTCATTCTAACCCCGCGCAGTCAATTTCTTTAACATGCGTAGAGCCAGATAGGATTTGGTCTCCGCGCGCGCGCTAGCGGAGACCAATCCATAATCTAAGCGTAGAGCATTCTGTCGTTGTTCTTACTGAGTTCGAAAATATTCTATGCAATGTTTTAATATCTACTGAACTACACTGAATACGAGTTCTCGCTTACACTAAAAGGGCACGAAAGAATGTTCTAGCTAAATACATGAAATATACCTATTAAGTAATTTGTTTTTTTTTTTCAAGAATTACGTGAGTAAGGCGCGGGACATATACAAGCGGCGCGGCGCGCATCGGGCGCACCGCGGGCGCACTGCCGCCGTCCGTCCGAAAATGATATTTATATAGAGTGGTTAAATGCATTTTCTTCATGCATAATTTAGTAAAATTATGTTTTTTGTGCTAAAAGAGATTAACATTAATTTGAAAGTAACGATTTTGTTTTGATAATTCCTTGTAAGTAAATAGCGAGGATAACCCCACGATTGCAAATATATCTTTGTTGGAAATGTTAGAATTTACTTGGAAAATTTTATAGTACTTTTAAAGTAATTTTAAAGTAGTACTGGTGTAATGATGGAAGAAAAGAAGGTTAAAATAACACAAAATTTATATTGTACTAGCGGTCCGCCCCGGCTTCGCCCGTGGTACATATTTCGCAATAAAAGGTAGTCTATGTTCTTTCTCAGGGTCTAAAGATTATCTGTGCCAAATTTCATCAAAATCGGTCCAGTACCTAGTTTATGCGTGAAAACCATACATACATACATACATACATACATACATACATACAAACCTTTCCTCTTTATAATAT
>CAJQZN010040456.1:0-10460 GCA_907164685.1 Colias eurytheme
CCTTGTTATCGATATCGAGATATCGATAATTCACAAATAAATATTTTTTGTGTATTTTTTTTTCTTTCTATTATACGAGTATAGTATAATGTGTCACATTTTGGAGTATGTTTATTACTACTAAGTACGTCTTTTTATATTATTATTATTAAATAAAAAACGGAATAGAATAGTATTAATCTATATTTACAAAATACAAACAGAAAATATGCATTATTTTAAATCTTGGAACTGCCGTAGGTTTGCTGTATCGATGGCCTTTGTTAGACTGCTAAGTGCTGTTCGGCATTCAGTTAACTCGTCACGTTGCATTTATCCATTTCTCTTTTAAATTAGCCTCTTTGGGAAATCTGTAAATAAATTGGACAAATGAAAGCTAAGGAAAAATAAAATAAAATTTAATATTTATAATGTTTGTCTTTTCTAAAGTATCGATACTGTCGATATGCGCCACAAGCATCACTAAAGCGACATTCGTTTGTTTATTGCAATAATATTCCAGAAATTCTTGTTTGCTGTTCAATCTATAATAGTACTAATTTCTTACGGATTAAGGTTCATTTTGACTAGATATTTGTATACAATTTTGACAAATTACAAGCGAAGATATAACATAAAATATTATATGTAAAATAAATAAAAATAAGACTTACCGATGGTATGAAATGCCTCCATTGCTGATATTATTTCGTCTGCTATCATTTTTGCACTCTTATACCGAACAACACGTCCTAATTAATGAATAAATACGAAAAAAAGGTTTGACAGCTGACAACCGACTCGAATATTTTTCTGCGCACAACTGAGAGCAAGTTAGGTGATCTTACCTTACAAGTGACACGTGGGCCACGCCCACATCACACTTCTATCTACTTTACTGTTCTGTGCTTACGAGAGAAGATAAATGTCTAGAAAATGTTTAGTACAAGTAGGTGTTAATTACGGCCTGTGAAAAGCCGGTGAAAAGTGTTCCACCAACTTCTCCAATTGTTGTTCACCGTTACACGCTCACTCCAATTGTTTAAGGGCTTGTTCCGTTCCCATAGAAACACCCGTTTCGTATTTTAATTAATTACATTTTCATATTATTAGGGTCGCAGATTTTGATAACTTATAATAAGCCAAATATTTCGAAATGAAATTTCCATTCAAATAAAATATGACTAAAAAAACAAGTTTGTACCTAGATAATAATTTTAAATGCTAATCATTCTAAACAACGTTCTAAACGCTTTTTATTTTGTCAACAGATGATGAAGTGCTCTTGAACAGCCGTGTTGGTTACATCGCCTGCTATGAACTCTGACGTGCATCGTCACCAGGCGCATCCGCCACTTGCACAGGTAATTTGAATATATCACAGTACATCCATGGAGTGGATAAACTATATTTTGTAAAAGAACCAACCTCCGTTAATCGTACTTATAAAGTACTTATAAATTACAGTTGTTTACCAATAAAAAATCATGACTTTATACTTGTTTCATGATTCTACAAGTTTATTTTATTTATTATAACGGCGACATTGTTTGATATGATGTAGCGATGATTAATTCTCTTGTATTCTGACGAAAAATCTTATCAGTACCTATACCACATACACACATATTCCATTATGAAGCACTTGATTAAGTTTAAGAAGGAGCGTTTTGTATTATCGCATTTTATCATTTATGTGAGTCACGTGCGCAATTAACTCGATACCATGTGTGGCAAACATAAGTAGCATTGTATCACATTCCCAACTGCAATAAATGTATCTCGAACTTATATAAGCCAATAGTGTCTACACGATATGTTGATCTGCTATTGCGTTGTACCTGATTCTAAATACTTAGTCCTGATTAGATCTTTTTTTTTCTTTCAATTTTCATCAATTACCTATTTCGAAGAACCTCCTTTCATAATTTACTTCAATATCATTCTAATATTTAAAGAAGACACTCAAGTAGCTGCATTATAAAAGACACCATGTTATAAAGTAAAAAGCCCGTTTAAGTAAATGCAAAGTTGAATTTTAATCTGGCACTCATCCAAGGTTCACCGTTCAATGTCTCGTTAGCTCTCTGCTCATAACAAATCCTTCAACTTCATTGAACAAAAGAAATTATTTCCGTATAGTCTTTAGCGTTCAAAATTTCAATAAAATTCAACGTCAACAATTTTTTAATTAAGCATTATTGGTTCAAGATCAATGTCAACAATTTTATGATAGACGACTCTTGACTACTGCGTATTATATCTTATGAGGAAAATACTTCCATACTTTATGATCATTTGATCAAATGAACACACAGAACACGTACTGTGTGTATTACGGAGGCGATGTAATTTAGCACAGTGGTCATATATTATTGCCTGAGTAATACTTGTAGATGCTTCGATTAGTGTCATGTTTTCCTTTTTAAATAATAAAATATGTTGTCAATTTTCCATGGACACGCTATGCGGAATGTCTGCTCTCTTTACCGATAATTTGTATGTTGAGAATTTTTGATGAAAAAATTTTCTACGTCAGTGATTACGGACTACAAGTACCTAAGTATGGAAACTAATTATATAATATATGTAACGTAATTTTGTTTTTTCTAATTATCGGAGTGTTAAGTGAAACATCATGATGACTCAAAATCATGATTGCGCAGAACATTATAAAGTAAACGAAGCTTAATAAAATAATGTAAATTGTAAATTTGTAGTTAGTCCGAATGTCTTCTGTCAGATAAAAGTTAATATTATTTTCTTTTATAAATAACTAGTGGTCCGCCGCGGCTTCGCCCGTGGTACATAATATTAACGTTTTCTCTACATAAGAACCATCCTCGTACTTCAAGGAATATAATAAAAAAAGAATTATCGAAATTGGTTCAGCCGTTCTCGAGTTATGCGCTTACCAACACATTTTGCGATTCATTTTTATATATAAAGAAGAAGAAGATTGGATTATCTACCTAGTAAATTGCAAATGACAAAATATACAATGATAACGTTATAATTATTAACCCAGATTATCAAAATCCCACCTCACTGCGGCCTTGTAACACAAACTTGGATGCAAGGACTTAGTAAAGCTAATGCTTATTTGTTTTTTTTTTACCGATAACAACTGCATTCTGAAGTCTGAACCCATAACTCAAGTAGCCTTGTGTATACTGATAACAATAATAGCAATATTTCTATTACTTCTAATAGATTAACACAAATGAGTGTGTTGTTTTTTTTTTAATACTGATTACTGATATACCTTATAACATATTTATGAAATACTTATTTCTGTCTCTTTAGTTAAACACATAATAAAATTCAGACACTAGATTAAAACACTTTTGGAACAATAGAAATCTTAATTGTCCTAAATCCAATTTCCAAAAATAATGGTATAAAAATTATTTCTTATCTCTTATAACCGTAGCTGATAATAATATTTCAAATAAGCGTTATTAATTTTTTTTTATAACGGAAGTGATATTTAGAAATTCAACCACTTTCACGCTAGTTTCACTTATTTTTAATATTCTTAAAAATAAATATTAATCTATTACGTTTCCGATGAACGTTTCCGACACAATATCATAATCAGGTTCTATAATAACATTGTCTATATGCGTGTTTAATTATATTAATTACTTTCAACTTCTCAATTGATAAGTCTTCCTAAAAGTGTACCACATTTTATTTCAATTTTCAAAACATATATTTTTTTTGTATTTCAGCACGGCGTCCACGCAGGCGCGCAGGGCGTGGGCCCCTGCGGTTGGTACTCCGCGTCCGCTGCGCCGGCGCCGACCGCACCCGCGAGGCTCAAGCGCGCGCAGCCCCCGCACCAACTACCGGTACTTTTATTTTATATTGGATTTTTTGTTTCATCTATCTATCTAGCTGTTTATTTATTTCTCATACTAATATTATAAGGCTGGAGAGTTTGTTTGTTTGAACGCGCTAATCTCAGGAACTACTGGTTCGATTTGAAAAATTGTTTCGGTGTTAGATAGCCCATTCATCGAGGAAGGCTATAGGGTATATATCATCACGCTAAGACCAACAGGAGCGAAGCCATGCGGGTGAAACCGCGGAGTGCAGCTAGTTGGTTGATACGGTGACAGCTATCATCTTATTAAGTTATTAACTTATTAGTAAGTAGCATTATGCTGCATTATAATTAAATTAAGCTAAGTCTTTTGGAAGTCAACCTTGTTTTGACGGGTAAACCGATTATAATGAAATGATGATAATAATGCATTCCCTTTACTGCCTTCCTACGATATTTTATCTTGTTTATATCCCGGTTCAACCCAGGCGGTGCTGTGCGAGTGGCTAGTTTGTTACATACATACTGATGCCTATTCCATGATAGTCACACTTCACTAAGCCTATTTCAGTAGGAAACATTAATTTATTATAAATCTAAATAAGACTTAATTCTGATATTGCAAAATATTGTATAAATGATTGCTTAGAAGAAATCAATGTTGTAAATATTGCTACAGAATAATTAGTTAAAGGAAATAAATATTCACAAGTCTTGATTGCTTTTTTATTACTTGATTGAAAGTCAATATTAATAGAATGTTTAATTTATAATTACATAATAGAATCTATAATTTTCTGTCACTATGTTTATTATTGTTTAATATACCCATAACTCTTTTTTATTATCTACCAGCGGTCCGCCCCGGCTTCGCCCGTGGTACATAATATTTACGTTTTCTCTACATAAGAACCATCCTCGTACTTCAAGGAATATAATAAAAAAAGAATTATCGAAATCGGTTCAGCCGTTCTCGAGTTATGCGCTTACCAACACATTTTGCGATTCATTTTTATATATAAGAAGATTATTAAATACTAAAGATAACAAAGCTCATAAAAAAGGATATATTGTTATATGTTGCAGTATGTGTGTCTTAATATTTTAAACAAAACTATTAAGAAAAAAACAATTAATTCAAACGACATTCAACAAACACATTCTACTGAATAAAACACTTAAAGTATTTTGTCCTTTTGCGCAGTAAAATTGCCATTAATAAAATACAATAATTATTACATACTATGCTCTATTAACCACAGTTAACGAATAAATTAAAAAGCTTTATGTTGCGTTGTAAATACATTGTTATAACATCCTCCATATATGTTAATGCTATGTATTGTTGTCCATGTGTGTATTGTGGTATTAGGAAATCTATGACCAACACAAGGACAAAGATGGAATAGAAAACAATACATTTAGAACTCGAACTGTTTGAATTCATTCAGAAAAGACGTAGGCGATACATAGGAAAGTACTATAGTCACGATAAAATGGCGTATTATATGAAGGCTTTTGTCATTGCTATAGAGGAAAAACCTTTATCACAGAAATCCGCTTATTGCGCTGTATTGTCATGAACCTGAGTTGTATATAATAGTGATTGGATATGTTTATGTTTCTATCAATTACTTTCTATTTGAAATTTATTTTCTATTGTGAAAGCCTCATTGGATCAATACTGTAAGATTTATATAAAAACTACTTTAACTACTATTAGTGTTTTGTCAAATTTTTTTTATAGATTTTCTGATAAAATGTATTTGATATGTATAATTGTTCTTGTTGTAGTCCGGAGGCGGTGTGAGCGGCAGTAATGGGCCCCACGCTCCTCTCTCGCCCACCGCATTGCAAAATTCTATCCAACATAACGTAAGTGTTATATAATTTAATAGGTATTGATTTTTATTTTGACGTTTATTAAAATTAATAACCTAACATTTTTCCCTTAAAAATAAAATATTGGTTTTATCATTGAATTGGTTATCATGTAAGATTAGCACAAATCAGTTGTTAAATCACCAAAATCACGTCCATTTCAGACATTCCACATTTTGAAATATATTTTCACCATGTATCTATAAATGGAGCCCAAATATATGTAACATAATAAAACCATGTGTAAAAATAGCAATATGCGAAATATGATCTTGATCAACCTGCATACAGATCATAAACTGCACAGAACACGCAAATGTAAATTACACACTATTATCATCATAATACACTACTAACCCATTCATTTTGCTACATTTTTAACCTACAAAAAATAAGCTCTACAATTAATGGCGACTAATATGAAGATTATGGTCTAATTAATCGTCTATTAAATAAGATTGTTCAATGAGTGAACACAATAGTGTTATGCGACGCAATATCGATCGCAATATTTATGGTTGAGTGATAACGCGTGTTTGCAGAATGTGATGTCGTCGTCGGTGCGCGCGCCCGCGCCGCCCGGCCCCGCCCCCGCGATGCATGTATCGCAGACTGCCGGTATGTTTGTTTATTTATTTTTTTGTTACATAAACACATATAATATTTGGGTTTTGTTTCTTAATAGTTAATGGGAACACTATATTTGAAGGGACAAATTAGTACTTACAGATAGAAGTTGAATGGGCAACAATTTTACATTATTTAGGTAATGCCTGTTTGAATAATTGTTGAAATGTTTGAATAATGTTTTGTGAAGCCTATGGATATGATCGTTTGAAAATGGCTTTTATGTTTGACTGCCTGTGCAGAATGAAACTCATGAGCATTGATCTAAGAGGACTCGGATTTGATACCAAGTAGGCACTTACATGAATGATTCGACATATCATTCAATTGATAATATCAATCAATCAAGTGAACATATGTAAAATATACATATATCATACTAGCTGCCCCAGCAGACGTTGTTCTGCCCTATTGCCCTTTTTCGTGGCTTCGCTCCGGACCTTCCTTGTGCCTTCACGAAAACGTTAAAAAATAGAATTAAAAAAAAAAAGATTCGTATCTTTCTATACTTCAGTTTACCTCACCTTTATCTTTTAATTGTAAAATCCTTTAATCGTAAATCTATATAATTCCGTTGTTGACGCTATGAGGTAATCTCGGAACGTTCCTAATGACTCTCACGAACTTGCATATTCAATTAATTATATCACTGCCCATCAGATGAATGCCAATCAATCATTATAATTAGTATATATTTTTATTGGATAAAATATTTCATATTGATAAGGTCAGTATTGAGTATTGACCGAAGTTGTTTATGGCCGCATTTCGATATTTATTGAACACGTATCGAACGTTATCTCAAACGTGACCATGAAACACTGCCCTATTGATTTGATATACAAAATTTATGTGTTATGAACTTGAGATTTAATGCAAGTATGCGATCTCATTTGTAGAACCATTTAAAAATGTATCGCCGAATTATTCTGCCTTCACAGTGCTAAATATTATACATCGTATTATATTATCAGGGCTTGATAACATTTAAATACTATTATACTAGCCATTTATAATCGATAAAACTAAAATCCATTAGCCTACATGAATAGAGCTGTTGCAAACGAGTTAGATTTTCAAATGCAATTAACCTATGTATTTTAACGCAATCGAAGCCAGTGCTTATTTTTTTATCTTTTGCAGTAATTTCGAAAGGCGCCAGCGATGTCTTAGTGAATACGTCCAACCAGAATCCTCCGCCTGCAGCCAACAGGCTCGTGAACATGACACAATATCCGTGAGTATTATATGAAAATAATGCCCTATCAATATAAATTTTAACAAATATCTAATCACAAAAATCAGGGCCTTTGGTTTTAATAGTTTTTATTCTTATCATTATAGTGTGCTTTCCCAAAAATCAATTTTAGATAGTGAACATTGATACAATAAAAGATAATCACATTTCGTATGGAGGATGTCGGGACAAAATTGATGATAAGATAGAAGTTATCTTGTAAAGTGACTCAGTTGAAGTGTAACTGTAATGGAGAACAACAGGGATAGAGAAGTGAATACTAGAAATCAAATAATTAATCGCGAACATGAGTAAATATTCCTTGTAAATTTGCTGATCAATGTATTCGTTGTTGACTTTGTGTTTGCGTCAGTGCAGCTGTGGATTCAGTAATTTTGGAATGTGCTTAATAACAATAGACTATTAACAAATATTTGTAAAATAGTGCATATATTTATGCCATATGTTATATGTGGTTACAAAATATTTAATTCATTGTTTAACATTGTAAATTCTTAAGCTTGTGCGTGATAATATTATAATCACTGATAAAACGCATGTAGATTATTATTGTTCATGTATATTTTGTAAACAATTACATTAAACATGAGCTTTGTTTTTGTTTCGTGTAGATTGTAAAGTATAGAGTATAAATAATAATATTATGCAACGCAACATTGAAATAGTAGATACATGAGCCAAAAGAAGTAATATGCGTCTATAGTTCACTGAAATATATTAACGTGTCCTAGCAAACAAATGTGTTGGCTGAGTGATGAGACTCAAGTCAACAAGTCAATAATATAACAAGTTTATTACCTACGTTCAAAGAATTATATATTTTTTTAAATCATCTTTAATTTCAGTTTAATGTCGAAATAGGTAGGAAATGACTTTCTCAAAAGCTAGGAGAGAACCGACATTACGTTTAAACTTCCTCAAATCTGTTCTAATTGTCATGTCAGCGGCGGTTTTGCCAGCACGCCGACTAGTTTGAAGCCTAGAAAGGCACATTTTCTTTTTTTTTACGATTACACCCTGTATACTACTATATATTCAAGATACATTGGAATCCATCCCTTAAAAACTTACAATCGTTAGTAAATTTATATTAATTCACATTTTTCTCTCAAAAAGTATGTTCCACAATAATTTAGTTACTAATTTATTATCGGATATGTATATACGACGCGGTTGGCGCAGTGGTAAAGTGGTAAAGGCCTACTGAGCCGACGGTCCCAGGTTCGATCCCGGTCAGGGCAAATATTTGTGTGATGAACTCAATTATTTGTTCTTGGGTCTGGGTGTTATAATATCTATATATTATGTATTTATTAAATATTATATTTATCGTCGCCTAGTACCCACAACACAAGCCTTAATTGAGCTTACTGTGGGACTAGGTCGATTTGTGTAATAATGTCCTATAATACTTATTTATTTATTATATAACATGTGTGTCACGTTACAGCTGGCACCACGGCGCGATATCCCGCGAGCGCGCGGAGGCGCTGCTGTCGGGCTCGCCGGACGGCGTGTTCCTCGTGCGCGAGAGCACCAACTTCCCCGGCGACCACACGCTCTGCGTGCGATTCCGCGGACGCGTTGAGCATTATCGGTATGGAACGATATTGATTACTCCCCTCTTCGAAGATTTTTGTTTTCTATTTAGAGTTAATAATTTAATTATTGTAATTTTTTCAATATGTATATGCTCTGAAGTGACTTATTGCATCCTCTGCGACTGATTAAAGGTCAAAAAAGAAAAATATTTCTAAACCATAATTTGCATTTAACATTATTATATTTACAAGTTTCAAGTTTTTAAAATGATTGGAATAAATTTCAATACAGAGTAAAATGGGCGACAGCGCCGGATAGCCAGAACCAACGGTTAACAATCGATGATGAAGAATTCTTCGACAATATGACCGACCTCATCCATGTGAGTTACTATTATTAGTACCTATTACCAAAATTTCAGTTTAGTAACTAATATTAATACAAGGATGCACTAAAACATTTTCATATATTTTCAGCATTACCTAAAAGACGCAGACGGGCTGTGTACAAAGCTAGTACGGTGTCTACCAAAAGCGTCTCCCAATGGTGCCAATAATAACAATGTCCTCCAACCGCCGTATTCACCGTTACCCGCTGTGAGTATCATCTTATTTTATTATGAATTCTGTTATAATATATTATTTGCGTGGAAATGTAACCACAAATCTTTAACGCCCTTTGCAAACGAGGCGTAAGCGTAGACGTAAATTATTAAACGCCCGCACGCGAAGTGTTGTAACAGCGTATCGTAAGTTTCTTGTACATACGTTTGCTTACGATACTCACATCTCTGTGAAGGTGATTTTATCTTTAAAGAGAAAACTATTCATCAATGCAGAGATCATTTGAATGAACTTTCATGATATTTAAAATTGTAATAGTCTTCATCGTCTAGCTAAGTTATTTTTCTTCTTTCTTGTTATCATCTAAGTTCTTTTCTCATAAAATCGTGTCATCGCGTAAATTCTTTTTCCAAAACTAATAAGACATTATCATTCTTCATTCATTGACGACGCGGTTGGCGCAGTGGTAAAGTAACTGCCTACTGAGCCGACGGTCCCGGGTTCGATCCCCGGTCAGGAAAAATTTGTGTGATGAACTCAATTATTTGTTAAAGTGAAACTTTTATTACATCGTCTCAAACTTTTTGGTCTGTGTAGCTCATGTCGCGTACGTATCGCGGCTGCCGAGTAGGTATCTACTCGGCAGCCGCCCGACACGCGACATGCGCTACACAAAGCAGTGTTCGGAACCGTTCGAACAGTGTTTGTTGTGTTTAGGTTCAAATTAGCTCAGCAGAGGGATATTGAAGAAAAAATACGTGTATTCACTTTGACTGTTTAT
>CAJQZN010040457.1:0-16182 GCA_907164685.1 Colias eurytheme
GCTAGTCGAATTTGAGGTAGGGCAGCGGTTCATCATCATTATCTCCAGCAAAATTAGCCATAAGAGGTTAAAAAATACTAATAGCTAAGTACAGGCTTCTATTTTGATAAAATAAATATTGTCTCAACTTACTTGGTTCCTCCTCAGAATATTCTTCATTACTTGAGCGCGACATATTTAATTAGTAGAGTTTTATTTGATTAAACAATTAAATGAGATTATCGTGTTTAAAATAATACTCTTGAAGAGGGTAGACGTGAAATAAAAGAATTCTAATTACGATGATCTGGGATCAGGAGTTGCCATTTGAAAAAAAAGAAGAAGAAAAAGAATTACGATGATAGTCATGGCTAAACTGTGAACACGAAATGAAATGAGATAACTAAATAAACATTTAATTAAGTGTACAAATTGTATTTATCCATATAAAAATTCGCCAGTGTGATTCGTTTTTGGTTCAAGCAGTCACAAAATTCATCGATTTACCTATACTTTATAATATAATTATCTGTGTTCAGAGTATTCGGCCTGATTACTGTTTGGCATGGTTTTGACAGTTGACTGTTGAAGATTATGAAAACAAAGAAAATAATAAGGTTGATGGTTCATAATAGGGATGGCGATTCTTTACGAAAAAGATCGATTTTTAAATCGATTCGAATCGTAGTCTAATGAATCGATTCACGAAAAAATCGAGGCCTACAAAATCGATTCTTAAAAAAATCGATCTTTTTTTCAAGTTTGCATTTACAATGTAAATTTGTATCAATTTTACTAAAAACAAGATTAATATTGCAATTAACGATATCTTATCAATAAAATCAGGGAATTCAAAAATAACAATTATTTTTATTACCGTATCAAACTATAAGGATATCAAACAATAACAGAACAAACTGAAAATAATAGCGTCAAAGTAAAAAATAAGAAGCGCTTTACTTATTTACTTACCTTACCTACTCTCAATTTGTTATTATTTCGCACCAAACACTACATGAAAATCTGATGAAAATCAATTATCAATCATGAAAATACTTATATAATGCTAATAACAGTATTCAATAAACGACAACAACAAATGAATAATGCAAATTGCAATATCAATCGTCACAGATTATAGATACATAAAGTGAAAGACTACAAACGTAACTTTTTTATTAAAGAGAGGCGAGTAAAGGATACTAAACATACAGCCATCTCGCGAGTTTATGAGTAGTTAACTCTTTAACCGGCAGCACTCCTAGAATTCAGGCACATTCAACTAAATGCAAATAATTGTATGGTTTATACCAAAACAGAAAAAATCGAATGTCGATTTTCAAGGGCGATATATCGATTCAGTGAATCGACACAGTACTTCATATCGATTTAAAAAATCGATATTTTCTGCTCGAAAAATCGATTCTTCGATTAATCGATCTCAGATCGCCATCCCTAGTTCATAATAAATTCATATCGCCGATCTTCTCATTAGTTCATTACAGAAAGTGCTTAGATTGCTATTAATTATGTTCAGTCTTGCAAGGTGTGCGGGTGGTTTATTGTGGCCAAATCTTAATCTGTTGATTGTGGTGATAAACTCACGACTAGCTACATCCAGCTCATCATACCAAGGTCTTCTCTGTAAATCTTCTTGAATATTTCCATACCATTTTCCTTTAAATTTCTGATCCTCCTTCCAGAATTCTAACCACGTACTATTTAACGAGACATTTACATCGCAATAATAATCAGTCATAGGAACATGTATCACATTTCTGACGTCAATAAAGCAGTTTTGAAGCAGTTTTGTCCACTATTTCGTTGCCCAAAATACCTTTATGTGAGGGAGCCCACATAAACGCAGCTGTAGCTCCTTTATTATGCAACTGCCATACAAAATCCTTAATAAAATAGATAATATAATTAGCCGTTTTAAAAGTAAGATTCATCAGTTTTAGACTATTTATAAGACTTAAAGAATCTGATAAGATAAGAAAATATGTACAGTTATTTACACAACTAATCAATTTTAAAGCTTCAAAAACTGCATATGTCTCTGCTGTATAAATAGAGCACTGTTGATGTAGAACAAAGCTTTGAGCAGTAGGTTCTATTCCTTTGGGGATCATGCACTGCCCTTCTCACATAATCTGTACTTTTACTACCATCAGTGTAGACTGTATAATAGTTTTGGTTCTCTTCTAAGAATGCTAGAAAATCAGAATTGTTATCAATTGTCCTAGATAAAATTGAGATTGGATGTATAATACTATTAAATGAATGAGTGTAACATGACCAGCGAGATTGTTTTTTGACATTTGAACATTGAGATTTTATTTCCAGGAAAATATGGCACAAAGTTGGACATATACATTTTAGCCAGCTAGGACCATCTGCTAATTAAATGAGGTGAGGTGATTTTATTTATAATAAGAAGTTTTTTTGATGATAGTAGTTTTAAGCAATATCTTTTCGCAAGTTTGATTGGTCTCAATAACAGAGGTATAATATTTGTTTCAACTTCAATGGCCCTTATGGGAGTAGAACACATTGCCCCTGATATGATCCTCAAGGCTTTGTTCTGTATTATATCCAGTTTATGAGTGAGTGCTATTTAAATATGCCAAAGAACTATAATCAAAATGACTCCTGGCTATGGATTTTTAAAAAATTTTGGGAAAGTATTTTGGGATCAGCACCCCATGCGACACCTGCTAGACATCTCAAAATGTTAACACTATTTAATGCATTTCTAGATATTATATGTTTAATGTTCTTTTTAAGAAAGCTTGTGATCAAGTATTATACCCAAGAATTTGTGGGACAATACTCTTGGAATAATATCACCATTAAAAACAACATTGATTAGTGATGAATCCTTACCAAATAGCATTACACTACTTTTAGCAGCATTTATTTTTAAATTTAATCAGTGCTGATAGTAGTTACTCAATTGCCTTAAAGCAATGTTAACATTTCTAATGGCTGTGGTTAAATTCACATCTGAACTGTACAATGCTAAATCATCTGCAAACTGAAGTATATTTACATTTTTAGTATTTACATATTTGCTATCTCACAAGTATATAAATTATATAATAAAGACAATAAAGTTGTACCCTGCATCCCTTTGACACAGCTCTGGGTCCATGTAAATGTTGTTATGCTTAACATATAATATTCTATTATTAAGAAAATCATGAATCCATTTACACAATTGTCCAGGTACACCTGCATTGCTTAAAACCTTCACCAGTATGCCAGGATCTACATTATCAAATGCACCTTGCACATCAAGAAATACACAAACTGTGTGTAATCTCTTGTCTTTTGCATTTTTCAGATCACTTATAAGAGAAACGAAACTGTCAGCACAACTTCGTCCTCTGCGGAATCCATATTGAACATAAAGAATAACACTGTTTGATTCTGCATACCAATCAAGGCGAGTTTTCACCATGTTTTCAAATATCTTTCCAAGACATGATGACAGTGAAATTGGACGATAGGAACAAGCCTGTTCAGGTGGTTTATCTTGTTTAAGTATAGGTAGAACCAATGATATTATATATAGAAACAAGAGGTAGATACGTCATCAACGCACCAAAACTGATTCCGTGAATTGGTCCTATTTGGGACCAATGCAATCAGTCAGATTGTCACCGGTCCCAGTGAGCGCATGTGCCTATAGGTACATTAAAGTTGTCGAAAATGCCTTCCTATGTGTTCAGAAAGTGCACGTATTCGTGCAAAAAAATAAAGAAAGATAAAGGAATATCATATCACAGCAAAATATATTAAATTATTACAGTTTAAGAGTAAAAATAACAATTTACAATTCTTTATTAATGACACTTGCTTGACACGTGTATTGAAATAATGAAAGGGATAAAACATTGCTTCAATCACTAGTGTGACAAAGCTAGCGTACACTGTGTTCAAAGATTATCATGTAGATACGATTATTGAAAATAGAACGGTTATTTTATTAATTTCGATTTGGGTAAATACTTGATTAATTTTATATTTAAATCCACACAGTGCATATAATTAACAAATATATCTATTTATTATATACAATGAAATCTTGGCATACATACATACAATGAATGGCAAAAATGTTTGTTTGCAAAAATGATGTTGAATATACGTATACATTGAAGAAAAGATTATCGCTACTGACGAAAAAGGCTATTTGCTTTTCTGTAAATAGCTATTGAACATAAATTTTATTTGTGTTTTAGATAAAAAAGGCTTATACTTCAACCTTTCTTTTATTTCATCCTTTTTTTTCATCTAGGCACCACTATTATTATAATTATCCTACAAGTTGGAATGATGACCTTGTACGGGTTTCGGGAACTGCCTTGAAACGAATAGCGTAAGATCGGTCCTTATGGAGTTCTATAAGGAGGACTATATTATGCAGTATGCTCAGCAGTGGGTGATTATCGGGTGAAATGATGATGACTTAAACGAACACCACAGCCAGTAATAAATACTTAATACACTTATATCTCCAAAAAAGTTTTTTATTTCTTTTTTCATTTTAATACGACATCATAATAATCATAAAATAGTAAATGAAATTGTCACATTTATTTACTTGTGCAGGAAACCTAACATCTATAACATTGAACCTTCTGTGTCGTTTATCTATGCCAATTACCATGGCAACTATTTGTTTATTTATATTTAATTGGTGAATTCTTATGACTTTTGCTTACACCTGCGCGGAAGTGACAAACTATCTTTGTCTTTTTTATTTATATCATTTTATTAGAGCCATCTCTCTTATACAGTCTGTCAATGTAATAAATTAAGTAAAATGAAAATTGTATTTGTGTGTGCCTGACACTGCATATGAAGCATTTTTTTTGGATATATTGTGAGTATATAACGTATCTATACATAAAATATCATTGGGTAGAACACATTGAGTTTTCCATGAACTTGGTGTTAACTTTTTATGCCATTAAGAACATTCAAAAATAAATTTTGTATTGATTCAGGTAGATGTTTAATCAATAAATATGGAAAATCATCTAAACGAGGATTTCTCTTAGATTGTAAACTCATTAAGAATTCAGACCATGAAAAAGGATCCAACAAAAACCGTGATTGCGGATTTTCATTATCTTCTTATATATAAAAATGAATCGCAAAATGTGTTGGTAAGCGCATAACTCGAGAACGGCTGAACCGATTTCGATAATTCTTTTTTCATTATATTCCTTGAAGTACGAGGATGGTTTTTATGTAGAGAAAACGTAAACAAGTACCACGGGCGAAGCCGGGGCGGACCGCTAGTTATTATTAAAATGATTGTCTAATTGAACCCGGTCAGTCAAATTGGTGCTATCTGATAGTCTATCCAGTAGTGGTTGTATACATCCATCTTTATATGACTTACTAATTCTGATATTCTTAAATCTTTTAAACACAATCCAGATTTGACTGACGGGAGTATTTCTATTGAAACTGTTACAGAAATTATTCCTGTTAATTCTTTTTTGCTCCTTGATAGTCCTTTTTTTAAAACATATAATTTTTTATAGTTAATGTAATTACTAATGGTTGAATCATTTTTTTACAATTTCAATGCTTCATAAGATTTAATAATAGATTGTTCACAGATGCTGTTCCACCA
Source organism: Colias eurytheme (assembly GCA_907164685.1). Lineage (NCBI taxonomy): Eukaryota > Metazoa > Arthropoda > Insecta > Lepidoptera > Pieridae > Colias > Colias eurytheme. The sequence goes on from CAJQZN010040457.1 coordinate 5,633, forward strand.
GGGAGCTGGTGGTCTACTCCTGAAGTTGGTCCTGGTGAATCTAGGAATCACATTTTTTTTGAGTTTATCAAGCCGATTACAGAACTCCTCATGAGATTTCTTCGGGTTCTCTGCACTGACTATCATGTCTTGGAAGACTGAATATGAGGTTTCTGTATAATGAGTCCAATAATCAGTTTTGTTATATAAATTTTTTTTAACATGTTTCTTGATTGTGTATCTTTTCATGCACATAGTAATGTCTGTGATGACACAGACCACATCTATTGCTGAAGGATTGCGTGTAGGATAATTTACGGTGGTGAAGCTACCATTATTCAAAATACATAAATCATATTCATCAATTATATCATACAAGTTTTGACCACGAGCTTTAGTAGATAGACATAGAAGCAATATGGTGTGCATTGAAATCACCACTCACAAAAAGAGGTTTTGGTAAATCTCTTATAATATTGCGCAATCTATTCATTCTTATATGTCCGCTTGAGGGAGGGCAATACACACAAAGAATAGATAGTGTGGTATTTCCTGTATATAAACTTATTGCTATATTTTGTATATCTTCATAAAAAGAGGTATTTCAAAATATTCCCACACCATCACGAGCATTTTTAGAATTTCTATTGTAAAAATTGTAATTAAAAATATGAAATGATTTATGATCTTTCAACCATGTCTCATTTAATAAACATATAACGATATCCTTTTCATTCATTTTTTTTGTGATTTGCACCTTGGACATTGAATTGCGCAATACGTAAAGAGGGAGTTCTATGAGTTTGTGTATCCATTATGTTGACAAATTTTTAATGAGGACATCTTTAATTAAGAATGAAGTAATTGGTTCATTATCACTTTTATTGCCTATTTGGTGTACTAGGGCCATAAGTAGATCACTGTTTCCAATTATTTGTAATTTTATATCGTGAATATTTACATTCTTTAATACAGGTTTAATATTTACAGACTTAGTTATTGTACAATATTTACATTTTTATTTACAGGGATGCCACGTGATTGCAGAGGAGGGAAGTCAGTACTTTCTTTTGTCTTAGCAACACTAGCATAGGTAATTTTATTTTTCTTCTCTTATATTTTGTTCATTTTAATGGGACATACTTTAGATAGAATAGCTAATGAGGTCCATTGCAATTCACACAGCAAATCTCATCTGGTCTATTGCATTCTTTAAATGAGTGATCACCTGCACATATTGAACATCACTGTTTGCCATTACATATATGTATTTGCAGAATGATTAAATTTAAAACATTTGTAACATTGTTGAAGAGGAGGAATATAATCAAAAACTCTGTATGAGAATAAATTACATATATTGTACGTTCTCCAGTAAGGAATTTGTCAGAAATGTGATACTGATAGTTTGTGTTCCTACTAACTCGTGTCCTACTTTTTTCATAAATCGTCTAACTGCAATTATTTCATATACTGTAAACAATTTAATTTTGTAAACAATTATTCTTTATTTGATAAATTGGTTGGTACAAATTTGATTATACTAGTTTTTCTATTTGAGCTGCTGGAATATATGCTTTCATATTGTATCATTCCAGAAAGTTGCTGTGATTGAGAAAATTATTAGCGGTATTGTGCTGGTTGAAGATCACAACTTCAGTGCCATCACACCACGAAATAATAAATATATGATTTAAATAGACTGGACTTTTATTTCCTATTCTTTCTTCTTTGTTTTTTACTTTCCACAAATACTTTGAATTGCATGTTTATGTTAGTGTCCGGATAAAGTCTTTTATAATTTGGTTTACGGAAAGGTAGAAAAGGGGAGTCACTCTCACCACACACATAACGGATGTCGTGGTCGTCTCTTCTTAGATTTGGGCGGGTTATCGCCGCCCCCCTCATTTCCATCCATTTTTTTTATTAATACGCTATATTAATTTTATAATTTACTTTACACTTTTATATTTTATGAATATAATTTCAAAATTTTTCAAATTCCCGCCAGAATCTTAGCAAACTAAAATTTCGTTTGACGCGACATCGTACGACGTTCAGGATTACTAGTAAAATTATTATTTTTAATTTATTAATAATAATTATTAATATTTACACAGTAATAATTAAATCAAATTGTGTTAATTAAATGGCGTATTACCCGTGGTCCCCCCGCTATGTCCCCCTGTGGGTCTACGGGTAATATTTTTTCCCCGTGGACCCACTGCTATAGAATGATATGACAGTGGGTCTACGGGCACTGGGAATAAAAGTACTTTTTACCCGTGGTCCCCCGCTACCATGCTTTGACCATTATAGAAACAGGATTATTATATTATCTACACTTCCCGGTTTATGTCCTACGTGTGACAAATTTTTTCTTTGCGGCGTGCCAAAGAAATATTATTGTCAGGACAAGGATCTTATTAAAGAAAAATTCGAATGAAAAATAATTTTGCGCCAAAAAAATAAGCAAATGCGAAAAAATAACGGCCATGTCGGGTCAGTTAGTTTCGTATGTTTTGTATTTATATGTTGTATTGCAGTTTGGAAAATAAATTTTCAACTTCACAATATTAATAAAGATTTAAGGTAAATCTGATATCCGCAACTGAAACTATTCGAAACTAACTGTAAATCGAAATAATTACGTAGGACATAAACCGGGAAGTGTAGATAATATAATAATCCTGTTTCTATAATGGTCAAAGCATGGTAGCGGGGGACCACGGGTAAAAAGTACTTTTATTCCCAGTGCCCGTAGACCCACTGTCATATCATTCTGTAGCAGTGGGTCCACGGGGAAAAAATATTACCCGTAGACCCACAGGGGGACATAGCGGGGGGACCACGGGTAATACGCCAATTAAATATTGTAGAAACAAGCAGCGCCATCTATGTTTATATACAATAAATATTAAATACATACCGATAATGCAGCTTCGTTACTGTTTCATTTAATTTTCCAAGCTGGCAATGTCACGATTCACGAATGACTACTCTGTTCTACTTGTGGTTCTACTCTTGTTCTACTTGATGGCGCCAGTATTCGCAAAAAGAAACTATAGGTCTATCAGAAACTGATGGCCTCTATGGCATATATTTTATATTTAAAAAAACAATGAATCTGAGATGTCTCTAGCTTCTAAAGTAACCTTAAAAAGCACTCCTGTAAATTCTTTCTTCATTGAACCAACTGATTGTCATGAAATCCATTGTATCATTCAATCACTTAGTAACAGTTGTAGCAGTCCAGGATATGATGGTATGAATAATAGACTAATTATATCAATTGCACTTTACATTCTCGAGCCTCTTACCGCTATAATTAATTTAAGTATCGCAAAGGGAGTATTCCCAGAACCATGGAAAACCGCTATAATTACCCCCATCCATAAAGAAGGTAGTCGTAGTAATCCATGTAACTATAGACCCATATCGTTACTGTCAACTTTCTCAAAAATATTGGAACGTTGTATTAGTAAAAGACTGATCAAATACTTAGAGTCTAACAAACTATTGGCGGATGTCCAGTTTGGTTTCCGAAAAGCTAATTCAACGGAAGATGCTGTTAGCCACCTGATAAACTTAGTCTCCTCTCACTTGGACAAGGGAAGAGCTTGCACTTGATCTCAAAAAGCCGTTCGACACGGTATCTATACCAATTTTGCATTGGATTGGTATCAAAGGTATCTTACAAACAGAACCCAACAACTTAAAGTAGAATCTTTTCTTAGTAATCCTGCACACGTCTCTTTCGGTGTTCCGCAAGGGAGCATTCTTGGGCCAACTCTTTTTCTCATATACATCAATGACCTAATTTCATTATCCCTTGATCAGGCTGATATGATTTGTTACGCAGATGACACGGCCTTGGTCTTCCATGGCTCCACTTGGAAGAATTGTATAACGGCCGCTGAGCATGGTCTTTCGCAAGTAGCAAAATGGCTACACAACAACCTCCTCACATTAAATACTCAAAAAACTAAGTTTTTAAGGTTTCACAAAACTGCTAGATCAGCGCCTAAAGAAAACATCCCTCTTTTCATACATACTTGTGCAATGAGTAGCTCCTTTGATGGCATGGTACTTTGTTCTTGTGTCTCTATCGATGGATCTCATGACACAAGATACTTGGGTGTCTTAATTGATGAACGTCTCTCCTTTCGACCGCATATAAATGTAACTGCTGAACGTGCAAGGAAACTAATATGTATACGTAGTATATTATTATTAGTCTGTGCTAATATATAATATCATAAAGAACCTTCGGAATAAAGTTACTTTGGATATTCTGATGAGGTTTTACAAAGTCTTATGCCAACCTATTATAACTTACTGCGTCTTGATCTGGGGTTCTGCTCCGACCTCTGCTCTTATAAGACTCGAAAGAGCTAAGAGATCGGTACTTATAGTCATGTTAAAAAAACCCTTTCCTTTCCCAACCTCGTCACTCTATTCTGAATGTAAAGTTCGTGTGTGGCGTGTTAGACGCCTTTTCATTCTGCATTCAGTCCTTAGGATATATAAAACAGCTTCATCTAATCAACCAGACTCAATTAACAGACGAAATAACTTACATATTCCTAGATTAAATACCTCTTTTGCAAAACGTGCACCGAATTATATGTGGCCACTTTTATACAATAAAATCAAGAGACACTTGGACCTCCCTAAATGTAGTTACATTATTAAAGACCATTTTTTGAAGTGAAACTTCTTTATCGGGGGTGGACAAAAATTTTGTGAGACATTTTTTGCGTTACGCCGCGCGCGTTACATTTTTTGCGTTACGCCGCGCGCGTTACATTTTTGCGTTACGCCGTACTCGTGACTATATACATGTTATATTAAAGTGATCAGCAAAATCAAAGGGTTTGTTTTAATTCTAATTCCAGTGAATTTCTAAAAAAAGTAAATAAGTAATTATATCTATTTTTCTAATACTTAGGTGTAATAATGGTATTTATTTTTCTAAGTTATTTATGATTAACCTCACTTTTTGATTGTATTTTTCAATACACTAACACGTGGGTGGAATTATGGTATCAATTTTTTCTAATACTTGAATGTTGATTGTGGTATTTATTTTTCTAAAATTGTATTTAAAGTTAACCTCAGTTTTTGATTGAATTTTTTAAAACACCAACACGTGGGCGTGATCATGTTATTTATTTTTCAAGTTATTTAAGCTTAACCTCTGTCTTAATATGTATATATTATGTACTATGTGCGTCATTAATTTCTGACTGTTTCGAGATTTGGTGCAAAATAAAACAGTGTGTAAATAAAATTAAACAATTGAGTAAAAGTATAATTTCATAGATAACACGTTGAGAAGTTCCCTGTATAAATATATAATATACATATCTTGTATAAATACATACATAATATGCCTATAGATCTTTACTCAATTGTTTTATTTTATTGATTTTTTACAAATTTTATTTACACACTATTTTATTTTGCACCAAATTTCGAAACAGTCAGAAATTAATGACGTACATATTATATATACATACTTACGTTTTAATATAGAATATTTTTTTTATTTTACAACCTTTACAACTTGATCATTAGGAATTTATTACCTCTATTGTTCGAACAAAAATAAGTTACCGACTTTAAGAACGTGCCGACAATGTAAGTACACTATTGTTTCTTAGAAAACATTTTAGGAGTATACGATAATAAATCTATGACTCACGTAAACACGTGTTTGCTTGATTGGTGTCAGGTGTTCAATTATAATTTTATGAATTCAAAATTTATAAGAATAAACCTCAAACTCTCTGTCCAATCAAAATCCGCCTAAGTCGAAATCCTTTATAAGCTGAAAACGGCAGTGGCCGGCGTAAATATTCAAATAGGTAGCGAGGAGCGAAGCGACGAGCATCTTAGGTTAACTTTTGAACTACCGCACGAGCCGAGCGAGCGAAGCGAGCGAGTTGCAGCAGCGGCCGGTGTAAATATTTAAATAGGTAGCGAGGAGCGAAGCGACGAGCATCTTAGGTTAACTTTTGAACTACCGCACGAGCCAAGCGAGCGAAGCGAGCGAGTCGCGGCAGTGGCCGGCGTAAATATTCAAATAGGTAGCGAGGAGCGAAGCGATGAGCATCTTAGGTTAACTTTTGAACTACCGCACGAGCCGAGCGAGCGAAGCGAGCGAGTTGCAGCAGCAGCCGGTGTAAATATGTAAATAGGTAGCGAGGAGCGAAGCGACGAGCATCTTAGGTAGGGATGTAACGATACATGATTTTGCCGATACGATACCGATACCGATATTTGTAGTAATGTATCGGCGATACCGATACCGATACCGATATCGATGGCTTGGTAGAAAAATAAATAGTTAATTATGCATAAAACGTTACCAACATTTAACAGAGACAACTGTTAATCGTATTCTTTTAAATAAAAATGCCAAATCAAAAAACAACAAAACCATTTATTTTAGTATTATTATTTTACGAAGTCAGTTAAACTTTAAGTAATACACATACAATCAGTACCTTATAAAAGTTTACTATTGGTAGAGTTTTTTCAGAAAACAAAGTGCGCACGCGCGGGCAGCCTCCCGCATCGTTCATTGGGCGCGGGTTTTTGAATTATTATTATCAAAAAAATTGGTTGTTTGTAAAGTAGGTTTACGATCGAGATGTTTACGTGATAACATAATGCAGTGGCAGCGCTCGAGATGAAACGGGAGATCGGTCCGTCTCTCTCTCGTTATACCTGCGATCGCGCTCGTGAGGTTATGGTGTGACACAAGTTTATGATCAGGTCACCCGACTAAAACGATTTTAAAAACGTTATCACGTTAAAAATTAAAAATTAAAAATTATTTATTTCTTTCCTTTACATAAACAAATTTGTGATTGGAACACTCCTAGTAAGCAAATAAAATGCTTGTGTCAGGAGGTTCCGCTCTTCCTTAACACTATTACAGAAACAGAAATAAAACAATATGAATGAATACAATGCAAAAACATAAAAGAAAAGAAAGAATTTAATAAAAAAATATCGGTATCGGTATCGGTATCGTTACATCCCTAATCTTAGGTTAACTTTTGAACTACCGCACGAGCCGAGCGAGCGAAGCGAGCGAGTTGCAGCAGCGGCCGGTGTAAATATTTAAGTAGGTAGCGACGAGCGTGTGACTAACGTATTTCTTTAATATTGTATATAGTAAATTATTTTTTGAAAAATAAGGACATAAAGAAGTTTCACTTCTAACGTGTGTACTCTAGTACACGCACACATTTTTTTTTATATAAGAGCAGGTAACTGAGCAGGTGGATCACCTAATGAGGTGACACCACCGCCCATGAGCACTCACAAAATTACCTTTGTGAGGCTGTTACCGGCTGTCGAAGATGGATGTAGGCTCTCTTTTTAAAGATATTTAAGTCATACACGTGCGGGAATACAGAAGGGGGTAGACTGTTCCACAAGGTGGTAGTGCGGGGTAAAAAGTGTCGCGAGAAGCGTACCTACGGTACTCGTTCGCCAGCGGTCCAAATGGTGTGGATGGAAGTTTGCTTTGTGACGGGCGGAGCGGTGGTGAAATTCCGCTGCAGGTATGAGCTCGAATAACTCCTCTGAACACTCCCCATGGTATATGCGATAAAAGACACAGTGAAGCAATGTCTCGTCGCAAAGCAAGAGGGTCAAGCCGATCGCTAAGTCTTGGGTCGCCAATCATTCTAACTGCTCTGCGTTGAACGCGATCAAGAGGAAGGAGTTGGTATAACGGGGCGCCGCGCCGGCCCAGAGATGTGAGCAGTAGGTATTCCATGTGTGGCCGTATCTGAGCTTTATAATATAGTAATAGAAGATGGAAACCATGCTAAAGAAATTAAATGTAACCTAGAAATTAAGGCTATAATATTAAGGTTTAAAATATCATGGATCAACGTGACAATATGTATCCATTTTATTACTTTTTTATTAGATTTTAAATCCTAAAAAAATATTTAAATAAAATGACTCATGTCGCAAATCAACTACAATTGATAATGAGTTAACATTTATTTAGTTAGCGGGACATACAAAATTACGTATTTTGTATACCTACTATTAAATTTTCCTGCAATGTCTAGTTAATTACTTCTGCGTTTGTACCTACGCAATGATGTTAATCTATGGAAATAATTCAGTTTTGATACATCATCAACTGTCTTCAAATTAATGTAGGTATTCAGTTACATGTAAAACAATTATAAGTAATCATTAGTGTTTGCGCATTTCAATAAATACTCGGTAGGTACTATACCACTAGGCGAGAAAGTGGTCAAGCATTACCCAATTAATTTCAATTTATTCATTCTTCTTCTTGTTCACTTTATTAATGACTCCTCAAATTATACAAAGTCTCTAACATAGAATTGAAGTAAGAATTGATGATATTTTAAATCCACGTCCCTATTTTATATTTGATAAGTTTTAGTTACAATGGTGAGTCCTCCCCATCTAGATTTAGGGTGCCTGGATGGACCCTTTCAAAGCCCTTACAAAGGGATGTTTGGGGGTGACACAACATGTACTCGAAATATAATCTACATATTGTATCGCTCCAACCTTGTTAGTTGTTGCCTACGTAATACGTTGTGTTGTATAAAAGGTAAAATAAACACCCCGCGGTATCATTGATTACAATAATTTGTATATTGTTATTAATAGAATTTTGAACGGATTGGTAACTGAATGCAATCAAAGAATGAATATATATTTAAAATAGAATTAGACTAATGAAGACAGAAACAGTTCCCTTCACATTTTCCGTCCTTAAAATTTGCTTAGGCTTCAGCATATTTATTATTAACTAACGGTCCGCCCCGGCTTCGCCCGTGGTACATATTTACGTTTTCTCTACATAAAAACCATCCTCGTACTTCAAGGAATATAATAAAAAAAGAATTATCGAAATCGGTTCAGCCGTTCTCGAGTTATGCGCTTACCAACACATTTTGCGATTCATTTTTATATATAAGAGAAGAAGAGATGAGCATAAAAATTTAAATTCTCATTAAGCATAGACAGAAACCACACGATTTCAAATAAAAACTACTTAAACAATTGCTAAATGCAATCAAATTAATTTGTTGTTGAAAAGTTGAAATTGATAGTCTGGCGTCTCCGATGCGAGAGACGTTCAATTCTCAATGAAAATCATGTTACTTGACACTTCAAAGGGTATTTTCAGGATTGTGTGTTTATGACCTTTTATAATATTATTATTCCATAGTTTGCTTTATAAATGCTTTTTTGTTATTATTCTACTATATGGATTTAGGAATGTAAAAACTCAGTTACAGTGAACTAAGTTCAGTAGTTTGATAGGTTACATGGTGAAGATAATATCAAAAATTATTTATTAATAAAAATAAATGTTTATGACGACAATAACCATTTTAATTTTTGCATATTTTTTTTTGGAAAAGAACAAGAATTTAATTTTTTAAGTATTTTTTTTAAATACCTAAGTGAATTATCCGACACAACTCGTTACAAAAATACAAAATTCAATCTCTACTCTCATTTTGAAGTCGGTTTCAAAGCATGAATACAAGTACATATTAAGTACTAAGAACAAATGTCAAATACAAGAACTTGAGTATTTCACAATCACACAATAGCAAGTTTGATTTAAGCTTTCTATAAGTTTTCTTAAAGAAATTGTTAGTTTGATTGCCAACAATATAAACAATAAAGACATACAATGGAAATGTCAAACCACCCCACGTGGCTCAAAACTTTGGTTACATTATTTGTAAGTATTCTGCAAACAGAATAAGGTCTCTGTAATACTACTAGCGGTTGTTTATTAGTTAGATTTGGCACAAGCACGCTCTGAAGCAGGGATGTAACGGAGGTAGTTTTAACGGAACCGAAATCGGAATCGGAGTTTTCAAATTTGGTTTATCGGAATCGGAATCGAAATCGGAGGCAGGGTCAGTTTGTTTAAGGATAAATAAAACATGATTTATAGTCAATTCTTTTCATTTTTATTTTTTATTATAAAATAAAAAACAACTGTGAAAAAAAATTGGCATAATTCCAAATGAACAAAAGATAAAATTAATGAATCTGTCAATTTCCTTAGATTTAGCATGAGAAGTGCACCATTTTGTATTCTTCAGCAAAGTTTCTTTTAAAGTCATTTGTTTTTTAGCATCCTGAAGGGGCGTCGAAGTCGAAGGCTGTACAGTATCTTTTTTTTCAGTTTCTGACTTAATGAATTCTTCATATTCAGTGGCATGGACAGACTTCAAATGACTTTTTAAGGACGTTGTCGTACCTCCCTTTCTTGAATACGTCTTCATACACAGTTTACACTTTGCCGAATCTGAATTAACTTCATTGAAGTAGTTCCAAATACAACTGGACTTAGGTTTCATTATCCCACACAAAAACAGATCACTTTCATTGATAATAAGCCGCAAAAATCAAAACAATTATCTATAACCTATAAACGTGTCTTGGGCGTAACAAATAATAACAACTAACAAGTGAAAAAATAATTGATAGAGTGCACGTAGTGGGGGTCGGGGGATTCCCCGCGCGACATG
>CAJQZN010040458.1:0-18245 GCA_907164685.1 Colias eurytheme
GAATACATAAAATACTGTTACCAAGGCTTAATAAATATCCCTTAACATTGAATTACGTCATGTTACACGCATGACTGAGATCAAATATTTCCTTTCGGGAGTAATGGCGCGGATAACTCTGAATGTGTCAAAGAGACAGCTTATATTGAGATAGTGTTTTGTAATATGTGTTTTTAAGTGTTAAAACTTACGAGACATAAAACAAATTACGTCCGTTTTGTCTCAAACTTAACAAATTATGTACTAAAACATTGTGCTAAAACCTTTTCCTCAAGACTGTTTAAATTAAAAAAAAAACTGAATAAAATCTATCTACAACCCGAGTATTACTTATTTAACTGTCGATTAAGATTCAAGCTTAATAAGCATAACGAAAGAACATAAAATACACTTCATTACTTTTGGCTCTATCGAATGTCACGAAGTAGAAGAATCAATTCACGTTAAACATGTTTGTCAGGATAGTTTTTCGAAATGGTTTGTTTATTTTAACTCAGATTAAACAAATGGAAGAACACAAAATACATTAGATTACTATTGGCTCAACAATCTAAGTTTTTAAACACGTCACTCTGTAAACCAGATTTACTTATTTAAACTCCGATCATCATGAACGCAAACTTAAGCTCAAACATTTATTTATTCAATTAGACTTCTTCAAAGCACTTTTGAATCGTCATAACATAGTTCAACCATTTATTGATTCGGAAAGCAGTTTCTATGGAGAAGAAGCATCTAGAACTCGGTAAGAAAAAAAACCCACATAACCTATAATTCTATCGAATGTCACGTCCACACGTTACGTGACAATGGTAAGGTTGGATTGCCAGTTACATGTCACTTGAACGTGTCACGCGTGTCACGCTGTAAGGGCATTTGAACGTGTCACAGAGGGCATCATAGTAGAGGTGGACGCTAACGTGACAGCGACGTGATGGTTACGTGTTTCATTCTTATCTGTAAAATGTAAATGTAGTATTGTGTATTAGTTGAATATGCCTTTACATTGTAACTATGTTGACAATTTTACAGTATAAGTATGTTCCTGGACCTATGTATGTAATGGTCACAAAATAACTGAAACTTCTTTTACCAATACATACTTCTAACAATAGAAGTCGAATATTTTCGATTATGTTCTGTTATGATTATGTTTTGATATTGTTCGAAGTTGTATATTACTATAAAATATAGCCTATAACCCTGACCCTCAGCTTATAACCTTTATGTATAACTAGCTTTCCGCCTGCGGCTTCGCCCGCCTTTTGAAAGAAAAACCCGCATAGTTCCCGTGGAATGAAATGTATGGATGAAACCTATCCTATGTGTTAATCCAAGTTACCCTCTATTTGTGTGCTAAATTTCATTGTAATCGGTTCAGTAGTATTTGTGTGAAAGAGTAACAAACACACACACATCCTCACAAACTTTTGCATTTATAATATTAGTAGGACTAACCTATCCAACTACTTACCTAATACGCCTAACCGCCCTGACTCTCAGCTTATAACATAGCCAAGTAAGTAACACCGGGCAAAGCCGGGTCGATTATAATGATTTATTGGAATATCTTCTGTTCTAAGCAGAGATAAACTAAAATAAATTTGTGAAGAGGTGTTATACGTAGTTCTAAAGATCAACTAGTATAAAATGTAGAAACTTTAATTCTTAGTAATACCAATAAAATGTGTATAAATATTGGAATATCTTTTTTACTATATAAAAATAAGTCGGGTTTTCCTTCCTGACGCTATAACTACAAAATGCACGAACCGATTTCCACGGTTTTGCATTCGTTGGAAAAGTCTCGGGCTCAGTGAGGTTTAGAGCAAGGAAAAGGTGTCTCTGGTGGCGAAACGGAGGAATTCGCCCGGTTTGCTAGTCTCAATATAAAAAATACACAAAGAGATCAATCACTTTAACATCTAACATATTTGAGCTTGAGAAGAAAAAAATTAAAAATAATCTCATATTTCAAGCAATTTATTATATTATATGGGCCTTTTTATTGTTTTAAAGCTACGAAAATAAATTTTATTTCCAACTTACGACGTAATAAAACGCATTTCTTTCAGGTTCAGTACTTTTCTTTCAACATTGTCTTTGTTCAAAGGATTTTTGTGTCTCAAAAGCAAAAATAAATAAATATTCACCTAAAATACTTCGCTTTGTGCAATAAAATACCACTTTTGTATTATACCTACCTAGGCATTTCCTTAAAACATCGATTAGATAGTTTTACTTTTAAATTAACTTTTAAATTTAACTTAATTAACTTTTAAATTAACTTTTAAACTTTTAAATTAACCTTTTTATACATAGTTTACAATTTCCTCCAAAATCAAAGCAATCTTTTTCCAGAGGAAATGCGGAATAAATCGAAAACGGATACAAATATTTCAATAAAACAAAGTATTTACTCGTTACATTTAAACTTTATTTTTCTATCTCTTTACTTGCAGACTTACTCTTGGGATTCAGTGACAGACAGATACTGGAGTGATTCTATTCTCTTCCGAGGGCTTAAATAAATAATTCAAGTCGATAAATTCTGGAACAAAGTGTAGTTTATAAAAATAAGAATATCATTTTCTTGTGCTTGATTTTACATACTATAAAAAACTAGTGGTCCGCCCCGGCTTCGCCCGTGGTACATATATCCTATGTCCTTCTCCTGGCTCTAAACTACCTTCCTGCCAATTTTCAGCTAAATCGGTTCAGCCGTTCTTGAGTTATAAGTTGAGTAACTAACACGACTTTCTTTTATATATATAGATTACACGCGAGGCCAGGTTAAATATTTTTTTGAATGTAATAAGAATGTACTGCGATTCTACACAGCTATCTAATTGATACAGGTAGTTGAAAACAAATCGCAGCAAGTCAACGACTATTAGCAAAGTGAGGGTAGTTGGGTCAAACGTCGTATAAACAACGTCCGAGCCCCTAGGCACAATTCAAAGGAAAGCGGCAATTTATAGTTTTCGACAGCTAAACATGTTTTGACAGGAAATAGTGATAAGTTCATCCACAAAAATATTAAATAGTTACGTCTAACAATACATATTTTAGAAATTAAATACTTTATAACGGATTTTAATGCGACTGGCTGCGCTCCGCAGTTTCACCTACGTTGCTCCGCTCCTGTTGGTCTGAGCGTGATGACGTATGGCCTTCCTCGATGAATGGGCTATCTAAAACCGAAATAATTTTTCAAATCGGACCAGTTCCTGAGATTAGCGCGTTCAAACAAACAAACTCTTGAGCTTTATAATATTAAGTATAGATTTATTAATTTTATTAGATAATAATTAACCGAATGTACTGAACACTTTACAGCGTGTTCACGATGAGACTAAGATGTTACATGTCTTGATAGTTATATAAAAAATATGTTTGTGAACTACAATTACTACGTTATTTTGTATCCGCAAGTTATAATCCGCAGGGCGCTGTTATAAAATAAACATGATTCGAATAAAGCGAATTAATGCATCGCTAACCACGAAACAGTTAACAAATATAATCCTGAGATGAATTCATATTCCACTCGTTTCACGTTTCACCGGGATTTACCGGGATTTACATGTTTTGTCACTTTGCAAGGGCGAGCTACTGGCGTCAATACTGGCTATAGCAATTCATTTTATTTTGAAGAAACGAATACATTTAAAAATGTCAATTTATTATACTTGTTAAGTACATTAATTATAAGAAGATGCTTAAGGCCACCGCCTGCCCCGCCGAAGACGATGGACACTCTTGGTTCCAACATTGAACCGGATGGACGTAGTTAATTAAGTTAGATATAATTAAAATGTAGTTTTTTTTTGTATTACAATAAATTATTATTAAGTAAATTTCGGTATTTTTTTTGCGCCTTCGCGGATCGGTCAATTTAATTTTATCCATGTTAGGATATAACCAAATACTGGTTCTCAATAATAGATACTTAAAAATCTTCTGAATAACTATATTTCCACCAAATATAAGAACTACTCGGCATACAACTACATTTAAAAAATCTAACATACATTAATAAGATATACGATATATTATGTATTATTGATCACGCAATTTCGGAGCATCGATGCTACAGTTTTTGCTACATTATAAAATAGGTATATTCTATTTATCAAAATTGGCATTTCACCTCCTAATACTTATGGCAGGTTAGAATTTATTTTTAGCTTATGTATCAGTTACAATAACAATAAATAATGTACGTTGAAAAGTGTTAAATAACGAATTGGGGACAGTATCAGAAAGCGGTGCACCTATAGTGTCTTTTCAAGAAATAAATTCACGTAGGTACGTAATGTTTACGGTTCAGTTAGATACCCTTCATAATTTTTGAATGAAATTCCAGAATATTTATTTCATTATTTCGCAGGATAATCCACAGATTATGCTATTTTCATTTACGCACGTCGAATCATTTAGGGATTACGTGGGAATATTTCGTGAGTCGTTTACATTACTGGCGCTAGTAAATACGAGTGGAGAGTAACTGGCTAGAAGTCTGGATAGTTGCGTTTAAATTCACACAGCTGTAGGTAGTGTTATCATATCATTATCGTTCTTGCTTTTGATTATTATAAAATATGTTCTGTTATACTTTAGTTATTATGTATGTAAAATAATTAGGTAATATTTTAAAAGGGTAGATATAACAACAGATTCCATTTTTAAACAGATTTTAATCCGATTCCCGGTTTGATAAGCGAATTTTCGGTAATGTATGAACGCAGGGGCATTTCAAAATTCCACCCTGTAGGCTGTATAGTACATAAGATCTTCTATACATAGATATAAAGTACATACCATTGCCCTTAATTAATTAATCCCAAAGCACTCAATTCCCTTATAAAATAAATTTAAAAGTCGCTAGAAGTCACTTAACAATTAGATACTCTTTAATCTTTCCCAGTAATTAATTCTATGCTAATTGAAATAGTCGCTTTCGTTTCAGTAGAAATTCTAGGGCTGTATGTAGAAGGATTTACTTATGTAGAACTGTTTATAATGTAATCTTCATATATATAAAAATGAATCGCAAAATGTGTTGGTAAGCGCATAACTCGAGAACGGCTCAACCGATTTCGATAATTCTTTTTTTATTATATTCCTTGAAGTACGAGGATGGTTTTTATGTAGAGAAAACGTAAATATGTACCACGGGCGAAGCCGGGGCGGACCGCTAGTTTCAAATAATTAAAATATGAACACGTTCGCGTTATAACGAACTGACGACATACAATTTTTAATGTACAACTTTCTTCTCGCAGCTTCGCCTACGAATTTAATAAATAGTGATAGCTACCGCACTAACCGCGTTATACAGCCTGGAGACAGACAGACAGACAGCGGAGGCTTAATAGGTTTTACCCTTTGGGTACGGAACCCTAAAGAGATACTCTAAAGCCTTTCTCAGGAAATACGCTGTCCATTAATGGAAACAGATTGAAAATAGGTGTAGTAGTTTTTGAGTTTTTCGCGAACACGCAGACAAAAAAACGCGGTGAACGAATTAATTTTATAATGAACTAGCTGCGCTCCGAGGTTTCACGTGGCTCCTCTCCAGTTGGTCTTAGCGTGATGATATAATAGCCTGTAGCCTTCCTTGATAAATGGGCTATCTAACACCGAAAGAATTTTTCAAATCGGACCAGTAGTTCCTGAGATTAGCGCGTTCAAACAAACAAACAAACAAATTCTTCAGCTTTATAATATTTAAGTAGGTATAGATATGATTCTCGTATCCTATCCACGAAAAGGTAGTTTTCAGAATGGTTTATAAACTACTAGCTTTCCGCCCGCGGCTTCGCCCGCGTTTTCAGAGAAAACCCCGCATAGTTCCCTTTCCCGTGAGATTTCCGGGATAAAAACTATCCTATCTCTCAAGTTGGATCGAACTGCACATGGTGTGCGAATTTTATTATAATCGGTTAAGTGGTTTAGGAGTCCATTGAGGACAAACATTGTGACACGAGATTTATATATATTAAGATTTTCCATGCCCGTTATAAGTATTATCTGACAAAACAACATTTTTTAAATCAGCTGGTATCATAGTAGGTAAAAGGTTCCTGTATTTTCTGAAATCTTATTTTATTATGACTAAATACAAATTCGACTTTTTTATTCTTTCTGCACGTATCGCGATGAAACACATTCGATACCCGCATTGTAATATGTAAATATCAAAATATATATCATCGATACGTGGATGAAACAATCTTAAATATTTACGAGAACACATCCCACTCGATATAATACAAATATTTTTGTTACAAGAAAAATCTTTTTAGGTTTTATTTTGACGTCAATTTCTATGCGTAAAACGGAGACTTCGTTTACGTGGATAATCTTATATATAAAAATGAATCGCAAAATGTGTTGGTAAGCGCATAACTCGAGAACGGCTGAACCGATTTCGATAATTATTTTTTTATTATATTCCTTGAAGTACGAGGATGGTTTTTATGTAGAGAAAACGTAAATATGTACCACGGGCGAAGCCGGGGCGGACCGCTAGTATTTTTATATTTATGGAAATAAAGTTCAGGAAACTTATTAATAAAAATTACTTAACAATCTGTTTGATTATACTAAACATTATCACAACACTTACGCTTATCAAAACTGCACTAAAATCGCTTAATCTTTTTTTGAGATAAGAGTGAAATCACTTACAATGAACTGAAAAACTTAAAATCACATGAAATAGGTACCACTGTTCAGTGGTCTATTGCCATTTTTTACGGCTTATTACTTACTTATATTTAATTAATACAACATGTTTTGTAAGTTGTCCTAAATAAATAAATAATTGATACACTATATCCCTTTTTAATGAAAGTATATAAAATCGTTGACTTTCAAACACATTTCATTTATAAACAGCTACCTATAAATGTTCAACTTTTTCTTGTTATCTATGGGTATACCTTACCATTACGAAAATTCATTTCCTTAAGTATGCGTATAAAATTTTCCGCTCCTCGGTAGATACATTTTTATCACCGTATATCTATTAGAAGGTATTATATACAGGGTTTAGGGTAATTTTCCACTAATAATGTGCGATGTGTAGCGAGGAATGTGTTAGTAAATAACCTACAGGTGCCTACAGTATCGCTTCAAACTTCAAACTAACTGAAACGATATGATTATTTAGTTTGAAGTTTGTGATACTTTCACGCAAATACTACTGAACCGATTACAATGAAATTTAGCACACATATAGAGGGTAACTTCTATTAACACATAGGATAGGTTTTATCCCGGAAATCTCACGAGAACGGAATCTATGCGGATTTTTCTTTGAAAACGCGGGCGAAGCCGAGGGTGGAAAGCTAGTGTTAAATGAATGAAACTGCCACCACGCTAACGTGAAATAAGTACTAATACTTATTACCTGTTAAACTTAAACTAGTAATACTATAAATAAACAGCAATTTCCTCAACTATTTTAAAATACAATAAAAATAGAAACAAATAGGATATCTTGGCTGTCGGATGCAGATGTCGTAGCGCTTGTCACGCATGGCGCGAAATATACGTCGATAGTTTAATAGAAGATTATTTTTATTATATTCTGAATTAAAATAACAAAAGCACTCTTATAGAAAACTAGAGGTCCGCCCCGGCTTCGCCCGTGGTACATATTTCGCAATAAAAAGGTAGCCTATGTCCTTTCTCGGGTATCAAAATATCTCCATACCAAATTTCATGCGTGATTGAGTAACAGACAGACAGACAGAGTTACTTTCGCATTTATAATATTAGTATGGATGGCGCGAAATATACGGCGATAGTTTAATAGAAGACTGTTTTTATTATTTTCTGAATTAAAATAACAAAAGCACTCTTATAGAAAATTATAACAGAGATTAAAATTAAGAGCTAGAAACCTAATATCAATATTTTTGTGTCGTCTGGTGACCTAAAGGTTAAGGCCACTCAGCAGTCAGCATATGCTATATAAGCAATTAGGTAATTAGGTGATTTAATAATTAATGTGGTTTCCTCTATATAAAAATATCTTTCACGATTATAAAGCGACGTCTACAAGGAATATTAATTTATCTTGGTGAACGTTGTCAGTTTTTAACATATTTATTTATTTTTTGTACAAAACAATGTAGGAAATGTAGTACAAACTAATAAGGTACAACAATTATTGAAATATAGCAACATATATATATATCAACAAATGTATTGAAATATAGAGCAGCAACTATGGAGTTTCTTGCCGGTTCTTCTCCATACATACTGCTCTCCAAATCGGTGGTAAATGTTAAAAATATATTGTAATGAGTAATGACTATTCGAAAGTGCTTCTAGAAGAAGTCATATTGAATAAATAAATGTTTGAGTTTGAATTTAAGTTTATTGTCATTAAATTTAATCTTATTTATTTATTATAGTTTTATTTCTGATCTCTACGAGACAACTACGAGTATATTTCTGTTATCAATTGTTTCCTTTCATAAATTCATTTTAAGTACAATAAAATAAATATAACGAAATAGGTACGACACTACTTTTCCTCGACGGGGGGTTTTTATTTGATTATTTTTCCGACCCAAATATCGACCAATAGAATTGCACCATTCGACGTCACGTGGTACAACCTACATGGTATTATACTGATAATTTTTTGAAAATTTTCTCTGGTCGTTGACGTCAAACTGACAGGTTCAATTCAATTGTGAAATTATTGGCCGACATTTGGGACGAAAAAATAATCTCCCGAATACCACACGAGCTTCAAAATTATCTGGCATTTCCCTCAAGGTTCCCTGCAAACAAATAAAGTCGTCAAGTTTTTCAGGAAAAATCACTCGCGCTTCGCGCTCGTGATTTTTTTACCTTGACTAAAAACTTGACTCCTTCATTTGTTTGCAGCGAACCTATCGGAAAATACCCGATAATTTTGAAGCTCTTGTGGTATTATAAGTGAGTATTTTCTTGTTTTCGTTTTTAGTTGCTCTATAAATTATAATCCAGGTGCTAAAACTAAGTACAATTTTCTACAGAAACTTATGTCATTAGAAACTTATCTAAACTCATAGATCGCACTAATGCCACTTTATAATTGTCACAAATGAACAACTTTGCACATTTATGAAAATAATGTACAAGATAATTTTCACAATAAAATAAATTCATCATAAGCTCATATTTGTTTGAATTATTTAATTTTAAAAAACCTTGAAAATAATCCGTGTTTCTTATTATAAACTAGCGGTCCGCTCCGGCTTCACCCGTGGTACATATTTACGTTTTCTCTACATAAAAACCATCCTCGTACTTCAAGGAATATAATAAAAAAAGAATTATCGAAATCGGTTCAGCCGTTCTTGAGTTATGCGCTTACCATTTTGCGATTCATTTTTATAGGTATTATAGATGTGTTGTTGTTTGTCTTTCTTTCACGTAGCAACTGAGCAATTTTTTAATATGACTAGCTGCGCTCCGGGATTTCACCCGCTCGGCTCCGCTCCTGTTGGTCTTATCGTTATGATATTATTATATAGCCTATAGCCTTCCTCGATAAATGGGCTATCTAACACGGAAATAATTTTTCAAATCGGACCAGTAGTTCCTGAGATTTTCGCGAACAAACAAACAAACTCTTCAGCTTTATAATATTATATTAGTATTAGTATAGATTATCTGTAGATAGTTTTGAGGCTAGATAGTGAAGCTATTTTACCATGAAAAATCTCATTCCCTGGGAATTTTCTTTGACCATAGATAATATTATTATTTATACATACATACCTACTAGTATTTTCTAGTGTTTGATGTTACGCGAGTATTATACATTTAGAAATTAAAGATTTTTAACGGATTTTAAACGCGATTTATTCATTATATTATTTTCCGACGTGGTCACGCTCGCTGCAAAGTGTGCGAAACGTCGGGAAAATATTATTATAATGAATAAATCGCGTTTAAAATCCGTTAAAAATCTTTCAATTTCAAAATATTATACTATACTAGCTTTGACTGAACGGGTGAAGCCGCGGGTGGAAAGCTATTAATATTTTTGGTATTCGTGTCAAAAACAATATATTTCTTCATTTCAACACCTTGCGTGACTTGTACATTGTCACGCTCGTAAAAATGTGGTACAAATAATTACATTGTGATCTATGATAAACATGATAAGATGTAACAAGAAATAGTAAATGTCTAGACATAATTTCTTGTTTATTTATGTTTCTCTATTTTTTAGCAATCCATACTAATATTATAAATGCGAAAGTAACTCTGTCTGTCTGTCTGTTACTCAATCACGCCTAAACTACTGAACCAATTTGCATGAAATTTGGTATGGAGATATTTTGATACCCGAGAAAGGACATAGGTTACCTATTATTGCGAAATATGTACCACGGGTGAAGCCGGGGCGGACCTCTAGTATGAAATAAATAAATAGTTGTATATATTATGTCCCGGGCAAATTGTATTATTTCGCCGTTTACAAACGCTCGTTATTTTGTAAACTGTCGATAATTTGTAATCATAAATTTTTTGTCTGGATAGGGGGGTGGGTTAGGCAAGGTTCGTATTTTTTTAACCATACAGGAGCCTCCCGAAGCAGCACTCCGTAGGCTGGTAACTGTCTTTTTGTGGACGTTTAGAAAAAGTAAATCCTCAGCATATTACAAAATGCCGAGCGTTTGTAAACAGCGAAATTATACAATTTGCCTGTGACATAATATATTATATAATAAATAATAATATGTATAATACTGTATAATTTTTCAATCAAATGTTCTTTTACAGATTTAGCAGTAAAAATATTTTTAGTGATTGTTATTAACATCGATACATATCATAAAACAAAGTCCTCGTCTGTCTGTCCGTCTTCTTTCGATAAACTCAAAACGACTGTATTTATTTTCATTCCGTTTTCACCAATGGATAGTGAGATTTTGAAGCAAAGTTTAATTATATAGTTTCCTAAGTTTCAGACAACGCTCGAAGCTGCGGGCCTAAAGTTTAAAATAATCTGTACATTATTTGTGCTTATAACAATAACGTATTTTCTTACAAGACCCTGCATTTAAATTTGTCCCTAAACGTAGGGATTATATTCCTTGAGACCCTTTAGGCTGCGAACTTTAGGGCCCAGCTTAAGGGATCAGTGCTTAAAGCTCGGACTATTTGGATATTTGTGATTACTTTCCTTTTGTGTTATGCAAAACTTTACAAACAAGGCAGTGTAATAAAAGATAAAAAGGGCAAACAATATAACACACATAATACATAACAACCGGCCAAGTGCGTGTCGGACTTTTCGGTCGGTCTCAAAATATCTTGTTTATAAGTTAGTTAACAATTGATTTATACTTAATATAGAAAATAAGTTTTTCAAATCAACTCGACAGATAAGATCTATATATTAGAAAAGACACTATCTTAACAGTTCATTCGTTTGGGATCTACATTGTCATTGACAGACAAACACACGAAAAACTCGTAAAACTTGTTCGACTTGCAAATATGTATAAAAATTCATTCAAATCGATCCATCCATTTAAGAGCTACATAACAATACACTTCTTACCCTTTTCCAATTGTTCTAAAATACCAGAATAATTTCAAAGCCATATAAAATGCACTCAATTTCCAATGACCTAAAAAACCCCGAGTATTCGTGGTACAATATTGATTGGATATTGCTTCACAAGTAGGGCAGGCACTCGTAAAATACACGGCTAGTACGAGTGGTATAAATAAATATGTGTACCTTTTCTATAGTCGAAGTGTCCGTTTGTGTGAAAATAATGGTTTTGTCGAATAAAAAGAGATTTTATTTGAATTTGAACAGATATGGTAAGTATCTATACTAATATTATAAAGCTGAAGAGTTCGTTTGTTTGAACGCGCTAATCTCAGGAACTACTGGTCCGATTTGAAAAATTCTTTTGGTGTTAGATAGCCCATTGATCGAGGAAGGCTATTATAGGCTGTTCACCCACGTGGCTCAGCTCCTGTTGATCTTAGCGTAATGATATATAATAGCCTATAGCCTTCCTCGATTAATGGACTATCTAAAAGTGAAATAATTTTTCAAATCGGATAACTAGTTCCTAAGACTAGCGCGTTCAAATAAACAAACAAATCTCTTCATAATATTAACGTATTATATTATTATTAGTCTGTGGTATTAGTATAGATTAACCAAGAAGATACCAAGAACTAGCTTGGTGAATATTATCTTTGACCGAATTTGATTTGTTCAGTGTGTCTATTTACATTATGCTATTAAATTAATTCATAACCATATTCTTCAGTCCTTAAAAGAGTTATAGCACAAGCTTAATAGAAAAATCGTTAACTCGATTGTAAACTTAATATCTGTCAACAATTCTAACAGACGATCGTAAAGTATATAATACTACTACATAATGGTTCGAGTAAATCTTAGCACATTAAATGTTTACAACCCCTTACCGT
The DNA here is from genome assembly GCA_907164685.1 of Colias eurytheme. NCBI lineage: Eukaryota > Metazoa > Arthropoda > Insecta > Lepidoptera > Pieridae > Colias > Colias eurytheme. Next base: position 12,481 of record CAJQZN010040458.1, read on the forward strand.
TTTATGGTTCTTACCGACTTTACAATATGATGAGTTATGTTTGAAAACTTCTAAATGTTGAGTGATATATGAGTGCGAAAAATCGATTGATTGTTAACATAATGTAACGAATGTTCAGTGATAGAAGAATCCATCTAACTTCCATACATTTTTAATCATAAATTGACTCAGATGTTAAATTTGTATGTTCCTATCAATTGATTCTAATTTGCTTAATGTTGACTTGCTTGAAGTGTATTTCTAAGTACCTATGAAGATGAAGATGAATAAATAAATAAATAAAATAAATCCTACATATCCTACCAGTCCTACTAACATTATAAATGCGAAAGTTTGAGAGGATGGATCGATGGATGGATAGATTTTGGATGGATGTGAGTGAGTTTGTTATACTTTCACGAAAACAGTATAAGACGAATTTGGATGAAACCTTACAGTACCATAGGTCCATCAGAATAGGAATACCCGATTCTTTTCGCAGATTCGTCTATAAACGTGAAAGTTTTTGAGTATGTTTGTTACTCTTTCTCGCAAAAACAGCTAATTGGACCTATATGAAATTTGATACAGATATAGATTATACATTTGATCAATACATAGGATACTTTTTATCTCCATTCTATGCGTATAAACGTGCTCCAGTTAATAATTTATAAAATGAACTCTACAGCTACACCGTAGCACTGCGTAGCGCTACGCCGGCTGAATGTAACCGATCTGCCTGGTCAGGCTCTACGTGACGGGATTTACAATGCAGGGCATTAAGCCTTTGTTTAGTGATTAAATATCAGCTGTTTTTGTTTTTATAGTCTATTGTTGAACTAAAACAATAAAAAAAAAGAAATCGAAGTACGTTATCTTGATATACTTTTTGGCGAATTTAAATACGTTTGGTTTTTATTTGCAATTATGTGATGCATTAATTAATTTAACAATTTAAATCTATCAGACGATAGTTTAATTTATTAGTAGTTTCACCCGCGGATGAATTCGCGGTAAAAATCTAGTATTTATGTAACACGTGATCTGATGTTAAACCTATATTACTGTAAAGTTTTATCTAAATCCGTCCAGTTTATTTTTCGTAAAAAATACACATTATTTGATATTTAGTTTTATTGCATTCAATTGCTTTGTAAATGAGAAAAATTTAAAGTTTATAAAATCGTTCACGGGGCGAGATTCGAACCCGCGTTCTTCGCCTTGCCAGGACGCCTGACTTCTCCAATGAATGTGTTTTAATTTGTACTGTGTCACATCTATACTAATATTATAAAGCTGAAGGCTTTGTTTGTTTGAACGCGCTAATCTCGGGAACTACTGGTCCGATTTGTAATATAATTTCGGTGTTAGATAGCCCATTTATCGAGGAAGGTAATAGGCTATTATAATATAGAGCGGAGCCACGCGGGTAAAACCGCGGTGCACAACTAGTGGTTGTATAAAACTCTTTTAGTACACAAAAAATGGAAATATGTTTACTTATCTCAAACATTAAGTTGGCAGCAAAATACATTACATATTCGATAAGTTTTTTGTATCAAATCCCTGTGGACTGCCAAAATGTAATTTCTGTGTTTTTGTTCCATTGAGTAGAGATTATCATATTTTAATCCCCGTAGGATGTTTGAATTAATAAATACATAAATAAATAATCTTTTATTTGCAGGAACATGTTACACTAGCTGTGTAATGATAGATAGCCTATAACCTTCTTCAATAAATGGGCTATTATCACCGAAATAATTTTTCAAATCAGACAATAGTTCCTGAGATTAGCGCGTTCAAACAAATACACTCTTCAGCTTTATAATATTAATGTTTACATGTGTCATTATTTAAAGGGTGTCATTAAATCACGTTTAAAAATTGTCAAAAAGTCTAACTTTTAAATGTGAAATTACTTATAATAAATTAGGTTTTGATCAAATTCATCAAAACGCTTTTATGTTGATGAGAAATTAATTATTATACAAGAACACAGCTGACACCTGGCTTGTTTTATAAATATTTATTTTTATTTCATCTATTATTTATTTTAAGTCCGTAAATACCATGTTTAATGAATTATCTTAACTCAATTACTACTATAAATTTATGTACTTTTAAAGTAAAAAATAGCCATTTTAAAATCATACATGCGTCATAACTAAAATTTATTTTACGAAATTTTCTAACCAATAAAAAAGGCGTGTGGCACTCGGGGACTGCCGCGGTAAAGCTATTGCATGCTATGCCTTTAAGCCACACCTCCGTGCCCGTCGGAGTGGGGGGCGTGAGGTTTTTCGTTACGCAATTTCTGGATTCGGTCCCCGCGCTCAAGGCCCGCGATAGAAGCTATGCAATAGCTTAAAAAAAATTCTTCTGTAAATAAAAACGTTAATGAGTCCATAATCACATAGCACACTTATTATTTTAGGAGTGAACGACATGTTAAAATATCAATAACCTATTGGGAATTCGTTTAAAAGATCTAAATTATACATACCCATCTATACTTTATATTATAAAGCTGAAGAGTTTGTTTGTTTGAACGCGCTAATCTCAGGAACTACTGTCCAATTTGAAAAATTATTTCAATGTTAGACAGCCCATTTATGGAGGACGGCTATATATATCATCACGCTAAGACCAACAGAAGCGGAGCAATGCGGGTAAAACCGCACGGCACAGCTAGTAAATAAACAAACCCTTTAAATATGAGCTTTAAAAGCGATGTGTGAAACATCTAGAACACAGGGTATAATACCTAGCCCCTAAGTGACTTATAATATCAATTTGTCGAAGTAATGGAGGTTCTATCGCAGTTGATTGGCCGTAATTGAGTTTGCAAGTAAGGTCCTTTTCCCACTGGAAGCGATACTATAACCTTGTATATATGCCTATAGCCTAGTATTAGGGAATGATATGTTTTACGTATTTTATTTTACTCTCTGTCTTTGTAAATAATATACAGCTACAATCCTACTAATATTATAAATGCGAAAGTTAGTATGTTTGTTTGTTTGTTACTCCATCACGCAAAAACTGCTAAACCGATTTTGTTGAAATTTGACACACACGTAGAGAGTGAATTAGATTAGCGTTTTTAGAGTTTTTAGCGGGCAAAAAGCGAGTAATACCATAAAATCGTCCCAATGCGAACAATTTAAATCACATTTTCATCAATTATTCATAAAACATGAATTAAATTGGCCGTCCTTGTATAATGATTGCCTGTAATTGCCTACATTAATTTTAACCAGCAAGAATTTTCATATTTTCTCTTCATCTCTATGCCGTAAACTTTTAAACCACAAGAGCACTCGGCATTACTCGCTAATTCTGTTTCCAACTATGCGTGAGATTTATTGATTACACTTGGTAGATAATAGATATCACCAACTTTGATACTTACGTGATAATTGAGATTAATATGTTGTCATTAAATTAACTGACTAAATAAACTCTATAAATAGGTGTTTTAAGGTGAATTAGAGGGCTGTTTAAAACAAATTCCTGTTTATTGTAACATTATTTAGTTGCTGATAAAAAAATGCCGATCTATTTTGCACTTTTTACCTTTTATTTGTCAGTTTAACTAAGCGATAAACTAAATAGAACATATCTAATGTTTAAAAATAGCTATGCAAGGATATATTATGTATTAGCTAATAATTATATGATAAAACCTTCCTCTTGAATCACTCTATCTATTTAAAAAAAACCGCATCAAAATTCCTTGCGTAGTTTGAAATATTTAAGCATACATAGGGACATAGGGACAGAGAAAGCAACTTTGTTTTATACTATGTAGTGATATACATTAGGTACATGATTATACAGTTATATACATATCATTTCATCACTACATAGTATAAAACAAAGTCGCTTTCTCTGTCCCTATGTCCCTATGTATGCTTAAATCTTTAAAACTACGCAACGGATTTTGATGCGGTTTTTGACGTGACAACGTCTTATAATTCGATAGAGCCGGCTGCACGCACGAAATACATGACTCATGCGGCGTTACCTCGCTCTGAGGCGTTCCATGTAAGGCTTGAAGTGCAAGCGAGAGCGCGGAACGAGCGACAAAGAAGCACAATCGGACGTTGTCACGTTCAACTATCGTCTTGATCGTCAGTAAACCGACTTTACAGACAACCAATTTTTGAAGTGAAAACTTCTTTAGCGGCGTTGGGTATAAAATCTTAAACTCGCGTCAGGACACGTGACCTGATCGAAAAAGCGTAAGACGGATGGATATCAAACATGCTCAACGTTAATAATCAAGTTTTCACTTCTGCCGGCACTCCCGGAGTGCAACCCGTCTTTTTTTAAATAGAAAGAGTTATTCAAGAGGAAGGTTTTAGTATATAATTTATTATGTTTTAGACAAAGCGGGCGAAGCCGCGAGCGGAAAGCTAGTTACATAATATAGTGGTGTTATTACAAATATAGAGCAATATTCATTATTACTAATATCACTTCAGAAGATCTTTGAATTACAGGAATCGTATAGCTTTTATGAAAGTACATATTGATTATAATTGCATTCATATCAGACAATGATCACAAAGGACGTATCAATTACAGATTACTAGCTGTGCTCCGCGGTTTTACCCGCAGTGCTCCGTTCCGCTGGTCTTAGCGAGATGATATATAGCATAAAGCCTTCCTCGATAAATGGGCTATCTAACACCGAAAGAATTTTTCAAATCTGACCAGTAGTTCCTGAGATTAGCGCGTTCAAACAAACAAACTCTTCAGCTTTATAATATTATTATAGATTAGAATTAATCTACTAATAATAGGTAAGTTATTACTTAAAAGCACTCTATATAATCATCATTTTTATCTATAATTATGTATGTTCATGCATTTCTACGTAATTATATGTTTGAATGTCTGCTATCTTTGGCTTGCATTAACTTTATAGGGGAAATTATTAGTACTAGTTTAGATATTACCTGTGGTATGAGTTTCATTACACACAAAATATAGTGCATTGGTGGAATTTCGAGAGTGGGGTAATTTTGGAAAATTGTGATTCGTCAGAGCATCGTTTTCTCGTAAGTATAAAATATTATTATGGAAGTATACCTTTACATTCTATTACCCGCGTTCCACTGCACGTACTAGAGCGATGAAATATAATATTATTCAGCATCGCTATATGTGGAGAGAACACTTAAACTCGTTTGAGACGACCCACAGCGTATTAATATAATGATATTGTTTCTTGGAAAAGTCAAATAAAAACATTCTAAATAAATCTTATTCACACGAAACATAACTGAACGAGTAATAAATTAATTCAGAAATTGAAACACGAAGGAAAAATACATCCTCACAAATATTATTTACCGGGAAACCGTGAAGATATTTCCTTAACGCAAATTGACTTTACCAGAGACAAATTTAATAAATTTGACAAGTAGGTACAGAACGTCGGGAATACGGTTTAAAAAATAACAAATTTTTCCCTCTACTCGAATCAAGATGGCGCCGTTTTTGACAGCTAATTATATGATTAATGTTCATTAATTATGGCGTCCATTATGGTGTTTTTAACTAATTAAAAGCGTGAACAAACAGCTGTTTATTTAAAGTAATTAAATTTTAAAGAATATGATTTATTTTTGCGGTATTAAATTTGATTTGCTTATGTAAAATATATTTTCTTACTAAGATATTAAGATACATCTATACAAATATTATAAAGAGGAAAGGTTTGAATTTTTGTTTGTTTGTTTGTATGAATTGAATAGGCTCCGAAACTACTT
>CAJQZN010040458.1:25970-53004 GCA_907164685.1 Colias eurytheme
GCGTAACCAAAAAGTCCGGCAAAAATAAATTCTACCTCAAACAATATCCACTCTAACGGAAAATAGGAAAAACCTTAATAAAAATTTAAATAGAACCGCGTATAACCAAAATAAATGGGTCGTATTGGAGATCGGCCAACCCTAACGCATTTGCAGGTGATATAAAAAAAAGGTTTGTAAATAAAGCCCAGATATTTTATAGGGTAACAATTTACATAGAAAAAATATGCCATGAATATTTAACTTTGTCAAAAAGCAGAACTCTATGCCACTTTACATAAAAAGCACAAATATGAGATGAAAATAACTTTGGTAAAAATTCCATAGATTTTAGGTTGAAATAATTTTATCAGTTCCTCTAACTAATAATTCCAATAATTATTATTTATAAATTATATCTGTTAGCCGCGGTTTCATCCGCGTGTGGTCACTAGTGGTCCCCGGCTTCGCCCGTGGTACATATTAACGTTTTCTCTACATAAGAACCATCCTCGTACTTCAAGGAATATAATAAAAAAAGAATTATCGAAATCGGTCACCCGTTCACGCGTGATGCCGTGACCAAGGAAAACGGGTTTCATTTTTACACGCTTTATATTAGCTTCACCTGTATGTTTGTTTGTTTGTAACCGACTTCTTTGGGCACGATTATGACCCACTTTAAACGGCCAGATTTCGTTCAAACTTTGTAGATTTATTGAGGACCGATGACAATACACTAATTTGATAAAATTATTCCATTTTTTAGTTCGGTTTCTATAAAAAGCGTGTTTTTTAGTTTTTTTAAACTAAGTATTATTATAATTAATATATGGTCCGGGAGCCAGCAGCAGATTTTATGACCAAGTTCCTCTCAAGCGGTAATAAAGTACAATGCATCAAAGTATAGTATTATGAAGCCTCGTGAACGTCAGCTGGAGCTCGGTTGGGGGGAAGAGCGGTTGTAGCCTCCCGTATCAGCTGACGGTTTTTCCACCAAGATACAGCCAGCTGACATATATATTTATCCACAGTTATATATAAGCTATCATCAGGTAAATTTTTGTTTGAGAGGAAATAACGGAAAATAAATTTTTCTTTAAATTTAACTTTCATGTTCGAGACACCAGCTGACGTATAATACACCATGTTGTAACCAGCTGACTATTTTTTTTCGTTGAGATATTGGGTTAGCTACAATTTGACAAATTTTTAGCTGAGAGGAAATGAATGAATGAATGTATTTTTTTTCCTATGTGCGTGGGAGGCTACAACCGCTCACCCCCCCAACCGAGCGCCAGCTGACGTTCACGAGGCTTTATAATACTATACTCTCATGCGTCTGACGAATTATCTCTTGAGAGGAAATAGTTAACCAAATTTGCACCTGGCTCCCTAACCATACCACGAAGAAAGCTAAATAATGTTATAGTTTAACAATATTGTAACGCGTAATTTAATACACATGCATATTACTACTAGGAAAATGTTTTAATTAAATAATTCAAATATACTACTTATAAGATTTTAAATTGAAAAGACATCTGGCGCATTTCCAGTTCAGTCTCTTTATATAAGGTACTGCGAAATTCTCTTAAGAAATAGTTAGATAGCATCTCGAAATCTTACGACTGGATTCAGATCTCGTTCTTTACTAAAGGCTTTGAATAGAACTTAGCGCTAGGAATGGGTCGTCGACGCATTTTTCATCAACGAGACTAGACCGTTAAATGTCGTTCATCAACTAGTCGATCAACTAGTTAAAATCTTCGACTAGTCGATGTGTAAACTGAAACGAATTGACACGGTCGACCGACGCGCGACGGTATTGGTAATCGAACGTTCGTTACCTTGAACTGAGGTCTACACTCTACATGTAAAATTCCACATTCTTACCACGAAGTTATAACGAATTATAGATTTTCAAAGAATTCAATGTCAGGGTTGTCTCTAGTAAAGAAAAAGTCAGAGCTGTTTTTTAACAATTATATATTTATCACCTATCTATTACCAAGTTTTTGTTTATGTTTTAACTTGTCATTTTAAGTCGTTAGTTATAGTCGATATTTTAACATTATTCAATATATTATTATAGGTAGGTAATCCCTATGATATGTAATAAATTAAGTAACTGAATAAAAAAAATATCTTGGATTTTTAAGACAATTCAATAATATCAAATTAATACAAATTAATCTCCTTTTTTTTCAATATTTCGAGCATTGATCATAGTAATCTCATTAAAAGTCAAACGGAATTAACGGTAAAAATATTGAACTATCAACTAGGTAGTTGATACAAACGTGTCGACTGACGAGCCGTCTACGACGAGTCGTTTAGCCGTCTACGGTGGACTATTATACGGCCACGTCGAAGAGTTAACCGTCCGCGTCGCGGACGCGTTGACGAGCGTTTCGACTCTTTTGTTTAGTCGTTGAATTTAACTAGTCCGTTGATGAGCGATGGACTAGTCGAATCGTTGAGTGTACATAGACGTTTAATTTAACTAGTCCGTTGATTCAACGCCCATGCCTGCTTAGCGCAGAGCGTTGTCGCTCTGTTCGACGGTATATTACCACGTCGGCCGCCGATATATTCCAACTGCTGGCATATATCTGCTATTTAATTGAATGACTAGCGTGTTCATTGAATGACGACATTATAATATACATAGAGAGAGACGACATCATAATCACACAAAACAAACTCTTCAGCTTTATTTTATTAGTATAGACAAGCCAATTCCTTTTAAACAAACAAACAATATAATTTTTATAATTGGAGTAGTGGAAATAGAGCTACGCTAGTGCTACGCTAGTGCTACGCTGGAGCTACGCTATTGCTACGCTAGTAATTTAGACGAACAGATGAATGAGAAGGTGAATGAATGAATTAGAACATTATTTTTCAATCATTATAATTTTATACATTAAAAAATAAAATAAAAGAAACACTTTCTTTGCATGTAAGTATATTCTTTACAAGACATTAATAATTATAGTTGTAGAATATATTCGAACACGAAATTGGTCAGTCTCCTGTGACTTTTTTAACATTCTTCAATATATTATTATCAACACAATAGCATTCAATATACTTATACAATTTTCCTTCGTGAAATCGAGTAGAAATATTCTCGTAGACACATCGTAGGGGCTTCAAGTCAAACCCATACAAGATATTGTGCAGAAAACTGACTTTATAGCGAAATACTTGGTCAATACAAACAATTTTCTTCTTAATATAAGAATGGATATAGTTTCGTTTCATTCTATTCGCTATTCGATATAATACCGTCTTACAATGGAAAGCTAACTTAAAAGTTCTGAAGGATTGTTATATCTTTAGAGCAATTTAGATAGAATATTAAATCTATATAATATATAGATTTATTATTTTTATATCCATACTAATATTATAAATGCGAAAGTAACTCTGTCTGTCTGTCTGTTACTCAATCACGCCTAAACTACTGAACCAATTTTCATGAAATTTGGTATGGAGATATTTTGATACCCGAGAAAGGACATAGGCTACTTTTTATCCCGGGCAAATGACGCAATCCCGGAAATCCAACGGGAACGGGAACTATGCGGGTTTTTGACTGCGCGGGCGAAGCCGGGGCGTACCGCTAGTATTATATAAAAATGAAACCCGTTTTCCATCGTCACGGCATCACGCGTGAACGGGTGGACCGATTTCGATAATTCTTTTTTTATAATATTCCTTAAATGGTTCTTATGGAAAGAAAACATAAACATGTATCACGGGCGAAGCTGGGGTGGACCGCTAGTAAAGTATAAAAATACACGCTGTATTTATACAAGCTCATAAATTGTCACCGATCTTTGATGAGTATCCAAAGTTTAAATAAAAAGACGTGTGGCACTCGGGGACTGCCGCGGTAAAGCTATTGCATAGCATGCCTTCAAGCCTCACCTCCGTGCCCGTCGGAGTGGGGAGCGTGAGGTTTTTTCGTTACGGAATTTCAGGATTCGGTCCCCGCGCTCAAGGCCCGCGATACAAGCTATGCAATAGCTTAAAATCTGTCTGTTTACAGTGCATCGAAATCAACTCTAAGATATTCAGTTACTTACAAATACACGCTGCAGAAGCTTAGATATTAAAAAAGGTCGAGAACAAAGATATCAATTCATACTAATATTATAAGTGAATAAAATATAAATAAATATAACATGATATAGGTATTGCAGTAACCCAAAGCTTTACAGCGAATAAAACCACAAAAAACATAACATGCGTTGAAAACGATTTAATCCCTTGAAAAATCGCATAGAAAAATATGCATTATTCAATAAATTCAAATAATCCTTGATACGGCACACTGCACATCTCTTTTGTTTTCAAATCCGCTATATTTCATCGTAAAATACACTAAAATCCGCATTCATCCATATTGAAATCCATTTCAATAGCGTTCCTCATTTATTCGAGGCACGTAGTACCAATACGTGTTCGGGTTCCGTATACCCTGGGGAAACATTGGGGCTTTTGGGGCCCCGTAAGCACTTCTACAAGTGCAATAGGTAGTCTTATGTCACACGAATAAGTGTTTGAGTTTGAGTTCGTTTTACTGCAGGGGATTAGGTAAGGCAGAAAAAGTCGGATTAAACTAATTCAACTGAATAAAATACCTGAAACATTCACCATATTATGTTTACTAGAGATTAAAGTATTATAGTCTCTTCAATTATTTAAAGAGATTTAAATAATTGAAGAGACTATAAAGTGCAGTATTTAATAAAAATGTGCGTTTATTAAAAACATATGGGAGTGTTAATATAAAACTTTGCATATTTCTCGTTATATTTTAAAAAGTAATTATTTCATTTTACTCGCTAGGTAAAGTACTTTATATATCAGTTTATAGTTTTTTGATAGCTGTTATAGTTACGGAATAATCGCCTGTGCACATTTAACATAACATTTATAATGTATAACATTTACAGGGCCCCAATAAGTACAATTACGTTATAACATTTTCAGGGCCCCAATTGTCCTAAATACGTCTCTGCCCTGACTACGCGTAAAACCCTTATTTGTAAAGGCACAAGTTTTTTCTCTTAATGTGATTAAATAACGGACAAGAATTCCTTAATTGACATTAATTTGTTACTGGATTCTCGCTGTAATTGCTTGAGATTGTTAAGTTAGTGGGGAAAATTTTATAGGACAGTCTAGATCAGATAGCAGGAAAGATTTCTATCTCTAGTCATTTTTTACATACTTTTATTAATTATAGTCTGTACTTCAGTCGACAATGTAAAGGTGATGGTCTAAAAAAAACCCAGAGTCGATTTAGACAAATTGGTTTTCCACCGCGATCGGTCCTGTGCCACCCGTATCCAGCGGCTACCCGCGACCTTCACCAGATCGTCGGTCCACCTTGTGGGGGGCCTACCAACACTACGTCCTCCGATTCGCGGCCGCCATTCGAGGACCTTTCCGCCCCAACGAAAAAAAAAAAGCCGCTGGAGCCTTGGGGGAGGCCTATGTTCAGCAGTGGACGTCCTTCGGCTGATGGATGCTAGTATACTGCTGTTGTAAAAAATGGTAAAAATAACAAGTTACTCATGATTTTTCCATATATACTTTGTTAGCCTATAACTCTCATACCCCATGGATATGGGCATTAATTTTTCGGTGGGGTAAATTGTGCAATATAATAAAAAGCCATTGATACCCAATTTGTCTAAATCGACTCTGGGTTTTTGGTCCATACATTTTTGGACCATCACCTTTTGAACTTTATCTAATTAACACTTTATATGAAGTGGGAACCTGCAGAAAACAAAGAAAATGCTTTTGACATTGATTAAAAAATATTTTTTACCTCAAAAATGTAAAAAAAGGATTCATCTCAGCTATGACTGTCTTCAAAGCTTAATATAAAACAGATGTCATTTAAGATTCTCAATTTAAGCTTATTATTAAGATAAATCACAATCATCTTACGGTGCATTTACATCAAACGAACATAGTGCTAAAGCTAGAGCAAGAGCATTATTTCGTGATCTTTAACCGACTTCAAAAAAGGAGGAGGTTATCAATTCGGTCGGTATGTTTTTTTTTATGTATGTACACCGATTACTCCTAGGTTTCTGAACCGATTTGCGTGATTCTTTTTTTGTTCGATGCGGGATGGTGTCGAATTGGTCCCATAAAAATTTTATTCGGATAGGCCCAGTAGTTTTTATTTTATGAGCATATTTGTCTGTATTTGTAAATGTTGCAAGTGCAAGTTTGAAGTCGGTTGTTTTTAACGCAGTTATCACTTGTTTCGTATAAACGAAAACTCGTATTCAGTGTTGTTCAGTATTAGAATATTGTATAGAATATTTTCGAACGCACTAAGCACAACGAAAGAATGCTCTACGCCTGTTTACACTAAAACAATTAGACATAATGGGGTTAGAATGAGCATTCGCTCATTTGATGTAAATTCACCGTTAAACTATTCAAATAAGGAAAACATAAAAATAAACAATATAAAAAGAGGCTCTTTTTAAAAACTGAAAAAAATCGTCGTTACTATTAATATAATTATGTGCATGCGCGCGCGTGTGTTTTGATGTGTGTCTCTATGTTTGCGCGCGTGTGTTTGTTTCTGTATGTTTTCTCGTATATTATATTATTTAATTAAATCAAATTCTCTTTATTCCAGATCACAATGAAAGTTCGCGACGTAGTATTGATATCGATACTATGTTTCGGTCTGGCGGCCATATTGTTTGCGATTGCCGCGTATTTGTACATTCGGAGTAGACGGAGGAAGAGGGATGATGATGAGGAAGGCACCAGCTGTGCTATACGGTAAGTGGTTTTGGAAAATGGACTTTAACGGATAATTAATAGCGCTCAAAATCAGTTAATTATGTTATGAAATAAATGCATTATGCTCGCGTGAAGTAAGTTCTATATTTTGGAAATTTAAGATTGCGCATAATCAATTTCAAATACGTTAAAAGTTTTTAATTTTTAAATGTTGATTGTATAATAATGAAGGACATGAAATATAATAAAGTACTAAGTTATATTATGTTCTCAACAAAATGTTAAAGCTTTTTGATGCGAAGCTGGTTAGCTCTAGTAAGCTAGGTAATATTATAAGTAGTCTAGTATATTTGTACAATAATATAACCGAATAAAAAGTTATATTTTTTATTATAAATTTCAGTGAGTTTAACAACTTTTACTTTTAAATGAAATAACCTTTATTTACAATATATTATTGTCAGAAAAATCATACACCGGTTTAATTATGTTTCGTTAGAATGTTGTTACATACAAAGGGTTTTATTAAAATAAATATGCCTTTAAAAATTCAGCATTGCTAAATAAATAATGTATTCAGTAACATGTCTGTTTTATATCTCTTTAGACTCGTGAATTTAAATTCGTTATCTGTTATCCATTAAATCTTTGCTGGCAACATTATTTTTAGTCTGTGGTTAAACGGTGACATCTGTCAAAAGATCTAGACGTTTGCGCGCCATTTCGTGAAGAATTATTATTCTTCACGAAATGAATTTGAATTAGTGAAAATGTATTTTTATTGTAAGGTTTTCACGCAAAAAATTACTGGACCGATTTTGATGAAATTTGGCACAGATAATCTTTAGACCCTGAGAAAGAACATAGGCTACCTTTTATTGCGAAATATGTACCACGTGCGAAGCCGGGGCGGACCGCTAGTGTTTTATAAAAATGTTGTTAAATTGTTAAGAGGAATAGTACTGTAATTTGTAATATCTCTTTTTCATTAAATGGAGTAATTATAACTTTATTTCTCAACCGTACAATTAAACAAACATGAAATACAAGGAACAGGAAAAATGGAATACGCGGAACCCGTCATTAATTATATCCAAAATACGTCGATTTATGCTTACAAAATACGTCGTTGTCAATAAATACTAGGATTATGATCACAGAACATATAATTATGATAATAAAAAAATGTGTACACACGTAAGAAGTGAAACCTCTTTATGACCTTATTTTTCAATATATAATTAACTATATTATATACAACTTTGCAGAAATACGTCGAATTACGCGTGGTAGGGATAAGAAAAAGATAGCGCGTAACGGAAAAATGTCACGCGTAACGAAAAAATGTTACACTAAATTTTTTTCCAACCCCGATAAAGAAGTTTCACTTCAATTAAGGTTACTTTTATTTATTTTTTATCACAAGCTACAGCTTTCGTCAATATTTTTCTAGGGTTTTAGTCACAGGCCATAACGTTTATCAAACAGCACCCTTTTTTGCACAATCGGTAAAAACACGAGAGATAAGTTTGGGACGAAAACAGTTTTATGACGTCATAAACATAGTAACTTGTCCACTTTGAATTTGTTACAACGATATTTGTTTGATTTTACTTCGAAATGTTTTTACCAAACTGTTTCTATTGGATAAGTTTTTGTGAATAATATTTTATTTTATTTATTTATTTCATTAATTACACATTACTGTGCTGTACAAAAACATTCTAAAACTAAAGAGGGTGGCCTTATCACATAAGAGTGATCTCTTCCAGGCAACTCACGAAATAATGGTAAATGTTAAAATTTTTATGACGATTCAAAAGTGCTCCTAGAAGAAGTCTAATTAAATAAATATATGTTTGATTTTGAGGTTTACTTTAATATTAGCGAAGAAAGGAAAAGTGGTCAAAGTAATTACTAAGCATATAATTTTTACCGCAATAAATGGGATTTTAAAGGTTAGCTCTACCCTTTTTTATTTGTTCTAATAATAAAAGTTTGTTATGTCTTTTTCAATTAATGCAAAAAGTGTTTAGATACGGTATAACTTTTGATTTAATATTTTTGTGGATGAATAGTTGTCACTTTTTCCTGTCAAAACATGTTTAGCTGTCGAAAACTATGAATTGCCGCTTAGCTTTCCTTTGAATCGTGGCGCATTCGTACGAATCGTGCCTAGGGGCTCGGACTTTGTTTATACGACGTTCGAACCAACTACCCTCACCTTATAATTGTCGTTGACTTGCTGCGATTTGTTATCAACTACCTACATCAATTAGGTAGCTGTGTAGAATCGCAGTACATTCTTATTACATTCAAACTAATATTTAACCCGACCTCGCGTGTTATTTTTTACAGAAGATATTCTTAAGTCTTTTTATTCATCTACGTAATATTAACTCAAACTCAAACTCAAAACTCGTAGTAAAATATACATATCTCTATATACACGGTTATTATGTGTCTTTCTAAAACACACAGCGTTGGTGAAGAAAGCTGTCTATGAATCCTATATATCTCTATGAAAAAGGGTCACCTTACCGAATATCGATGGATCTTTCACCTCACTAGCAAGAGCGCGTCCCTAGTATGTCATCTGTCATCGCCAATTTGACATCACCTTTGAAGCGCTGTCATCTGCCTCTGCCGGCATAGCGTTTATGAATTCGTGCGCAATAACATCGCGCAGAATATAATTAGTATTTATCTCTAGTAAAAGTGATCAGATTAAGTTACTTTTACCTGAATAAAACACATAAAGCGTTAAATTTTAGTAGTAATTGGTTTAGGAACGGAATTAGTTCCAATATGAAACACAAAAGACCACGTTGTCGGAAGAAAATTCGAAAACCGGTGCTTTGGTATGTATAATAGTGGCGGGAACTCTTTTTCGTCCTCGGAGGACGAGAGAAGCAATGGTTCGTCACTGCCCAAGAGACCGGGAGACGAGAAATTCCGTAAGTACAATCAGACTTGTCATAACATGTCCGGACTCGTGCATAGAATTCCATGCAACACGTGGCATACATATTTTCACAGTATTTGACACAAATACATCAATATTTAGATGTAGGTAATTAATAATAAAACACAATGCATGCCTATAGTGAGATCGCTATATTATCATCGGGTTTATTTATCATAGACAGGCACATTGGTTACTGTGTCAAGTATTGCTTTTAACCAGAATTGTGAGATATCGTTAGGCTACCTAGGTAGAAGGTACTTAGGTTTATGGAATCGACCGTGATCCCCTATGACTAACGAGCCCCAGCAGCAGGTAGTGAGGTATCTCAATCACTTTGACCATTCAATTGTAACTACCTCAACAAAAGTGAGTACCTACTACTTAGTGCCCACTACTACACAATTAGTTCAAAACAATTAAGAGGTACTTATATTTTAGATAGGTACAAAACCTGTCTATCACAATATTCTAAAGAGAAGAAATTGTTAATTAACTATTATAATATAATTTACATATCTATCATGTATCAAACATGTCACATATAGATTTTACATTACTTAAGATATGATATAGAATGTATAATGTGAAGAATGGTCTCACACAATTTTCAGTATGAGGTACTGATTACTACAAGTTGAGATTACCTAGTTTATGGTAAATAATTCTTAACATAAAGAGCGTGTTTTCATAGTCAATTGATACCAGAATAAGCTTTGATTCTATGGGTACTTATTTGAATAAATATTGAAAAATCATAAGAAATAGACATTGCATATTAGGAGATGTAGATATGTTTATATACGTTATCATCATCAAGGACCCATATTTACCATATCCCCGAACAGTTGAAAGATATAGCATACTGTGGTAGTCATTAAGAGGACCATGTCTTGCACTAAATAAGAGTTGCAGACAGTTCTAGACATCTAACACTGAGAGGACTGTACAGTTGTCGCCTCCAGGTATTTCTCTAGAGTTTCGCGCACAGCAGACCAAGAGAGAAGGGCTTTCCCTCTACATGCTACACAAGACTTACGAGCTGTGGAAAAGACAACATACACAGAAATGTCATAGTCTTTGTAAAAGAACAAGTTTGTCACTTCCTAACTACAGATACCGCGGATGCGGGCTGAGTAGGACATCTGAACAGTACTTACCTGTCAGAGAAATGGAGAGGGAAGCAGGGGACTTGGCCTTAGAATTTCTGACTTATATGTAGTGTACCATAGGTATGCAATAAAAATGCTTCTGAGTAGATTGAAAGGGGCGCACATCCTGTAGCCCAAGCAACCAATCAGACTTTGGTCGCCCACATACAAAGGTTGCTAACTCTCTTAGCCCTCACAACTGAGTAACTGTACCTAGATGAGAAGTTGAGAATAACTCTTGGCACGCTTCCAGGACGCCTAAATGGCTTTTGATTTAGATTGCCTCTCAAGAAATCTACCTGTACCAGAGTGGCTTCTCCTACCTTGTACAACAGGAAATATATTTCGGAGGCTCCTGATATAGTCCATTCCGCTATCCAAAGAGGTGCTTTAGTGCCAGGGCATATTTGCCAAAGCCTGCTTCGAATTATGCGACATCTGCAGTCGTTGATGGAGCTGACGCCTAGGCTGAATATTCCCTTCCAAGGATAATCCTCCAAGTGTACTAGCGCACCTCGCACCCCAGGACCCGGGCAGATACATAGCACCCAAGGGTGGCTTATGGTTAATATAATAAATAATAATAATATACGGGCATTTCTCCGCAACTCGATGTCAAGCGCCTAAAGATGGCTTATGGTTATTGACTATTATGGTTATATATGGTTATTGACCCGGAAGTCAGGAGCACTCAGACCATTGGTGAATGGCCTTACCCCCCAACTGCTCAGTCAGAAAAGGGGGGGGGGGGGAGAAAAAAGCCCATTGTAGAGCAAAGGAGAAAGAGCAGTTAGGTAGTGGTGCCCCTCCACAGTGCCAACATATGATCCTCCAAGCAAGAGGTGACTTTCATAATGCAAAAAAAAAAAAAAAAAGAAGAATGCATGTAATCTAGTACACAGAGATTCTATTTAGCTAATTAAATTAAATTAATTAATTTTAATTAGCCTAGGTCTATCATAAGCAAGCTGACCCTATTCTCTCAGGAGCTCTTATGCTATTACTGGGGTCAGGCCGAGAAGCTCATGACATGAACATGACTTCTGAAGATCTCAAAATAGAGTTTTTTATCGCAGCAAAATAAGATTATAACCTGACCTGAATTTGGATATAAAATGGATACAACAACATATTATCCATCAGGGGTCGGTTGTGAGGACAACCAGACACATAAATATGCCCAGTGACCCATGTGGAAAGGTTGGTTCAAGTAACAAAGGACTGATTTTCAGTCTTAAAAGTAGATAATTGATTCTTATCTATAGAGGGGCGGACCCTTTAAGCTTGCAACACAAACCTTTATGTCTGGCTAGATAAGGTCCTTCCAGATCTTAAAGACAGTAGCAACCCTGTCCAGCAGTGGCTTCAAGAAGGTGGTAAGGGCACCAACCTGTTGAGGCAATGGAAGGACCATACAGTCCTTTATAAAGTTTTACTGTCAATCAGTCAATTTAGCCAGTGCCAGTGAGTCTGGTTTACTTTAAGGTAACCTTAAACTGTTTAATTAATTATTTAATTAATTGTAATTGATTTAAGATCCAAGTAATGATCAATGTGTAACAAACATGCTTAAAGCTTAAGGTACAGTTGTGTTAACATTGGTATTATAGTTATTTTATATACAGATGTTATTTACTGTAGTATTTAGCCTTAGAGGCTCCATTGTTTATCCTTGATGACATTGATCTTCCTTTGAGTTATAATTTTTAAAATGTTATTTTTATCTTATTATTTGAACTTTGATTTGTTTCAAAGATACAGAGAAATAATAAATCAGTTCTTAGGTTCTAAGACTTAGTTCATTAGTATTGGCTTATGATTATCTGAGGAGAATAATTTAAAATTTAGAGGATATATGGTTAGTTCTTACATGAAAGAAAAACAATTTTTGTTGTTGCTACATAACCCCCTTGTATTGTTTTTTAGAATTTAAAATATAACTTTATTTTACAATACAAGAGGTTCATTTAACATTCTGTAAGGAATGAAATATAAGTTGTTAATACTCTTAGGTATTACAATATTAACAAGATAATTTATTTTCAACATAGCGTTTGTATGTCTTTCTTCACCAGCAGATATCAAACACATCTTCACCAACGCTGTGTGTTTTAGAAAGACACATAATATTGATGTTTTGCATTAAAACAAAACATGTATTATGTGTCGAATAAAACACACAGCGTTGCAGTTTACTGCTTGCTGATGAAGATGCTATGCCGGCAGAGGCAGATGACAGCGCTTCAAAGGTGATGTCAAATTGGCGATGACAGATGACATACTAGGGACGCGCTCTTGCTAGTGAGGTGAAAGATCCATCGATATTCGGTAAGGTGACCCTTTTTCATAGAGATATATAGGATTCATAGACAGCTTTCTTCACCAACGCTGTGTGTTTTATTCGACACATAATACATGTTTTGTTTTAATGCAAAACATCAATATTTAGAAACTATTACGGAAATAGGTATATCAATAGGTACTCACCATAATTACGCTCATAATATTATTTATGCATTACCTAACCTATATAATACTAGCTTTCCGCCCGCGGCTTCGCCCGCGTTTTCAAAGAAAAACCCGTTCCCGTAGGATTTCCGGGATAAAACCTATACTATGTCCTTTCTCGGGTATCAAAATATCTCTATACAAAATTTCATGCAAATTGGTTAAGTGGTTAAGGCGTGATTGAGTAACAGACAGACAGACAGAGTTACTTTCGCATTTATAATATTAGTATGGATTTGCTTCCTCTGCAGAGACACAAGCCTTTATCGATTCAATTATTAGGAACCAGCTATATTTATAACTCACATTTCATGTAAAATTGTAAAATATGCCTTTCGTTTGTCTTTTAATTTCAGGCAATCTTTAGATCCATAATATTTACATAATATGATAATATCTTTACCATTTTAAAAATTATTCAACACTAGCTTACGGCTTACCGCCCGCGGCTTCGCCCGCTTTGTCTAAAATCCAATAAATTATATATGTACTAAAACCTTCCTCTTGAATCACTCTATCTATTAAAAAAACCGCATCCAAATCCGTTGTGTAGTTTTAAATATTTAAGCATACAAAGGGACATAGGGACAGAGAAAGCGACTTAGTTTTATACTATGTAGTGAATACATTATGTACATGTGTACAGTGAATACATATAAATACTAGGTATCATAATAAAATCTAAAACTGAAATTCATTGACTTTTAACATTTTACTAGGTACATAGTAAGAATGTTTGTACATAATCTTAAATTCTTCGACCTCTGCCTTTAATCGGATGAAATTCAAAGCGAATAGTAAACTTTAAAAGAAGATAAATAATTCAGTTCGCGCCATTTTGAAATCCGGATCAACTGTCAATGTTTCTTAACAGCCAGCTTGAAAGTTTTTTAATCTGTGCCTTTTGAAATAGTTCGAGAGAATTCTATTTTTATTACCTAAGTGACTTTTTTAGTTAATATTATTGATTATGAATAACGATGTTGGTCACTATTTGTTTATTTTATTTATGTTCGTATTAAGTCAATATTATATTTTGATAGGTAGTTAATGTTGAAAGACAAAATTGATGATTCGTAGAATATAATATGAGAATGTTTATGAAGTAGTATGTGAGTAAAGTTTGAAATATTTTTTATGTAATACGATGAAAGAGATTGAGCCTCACAACACAGGGGTCTTAGTGTGGGGTTCAATGCAGCTTATGTAACTTTATATTATTATGTAAAATTTTCTGAAACTAATAAAGAAATTTTTCATTTTTTCATTTTCATTTCAAGTTGTGTACTTAGAACTTACTCAAATAAAAAAAGCGTGCAAGCGTCCATGACGTGACGGTATTGCCATGACACGACCTTGACGTGACATTTTACTCTCAACGCGTCTAAAGAAGTTTTACTTCAAAATAATATGTTCTATCGAAATATGTAGGTATTAAAAAAATTGAAATTAATTAACTTTAAAGTTTAAACTTTACAATTTCAATATTATTATTACAATGGTTACATTAAATTCTGAAACCTCGTCTCGCCATTATAACTTCTAATAATAACTAATTAAAGTCGAAATTCGTTCGTATTACAATTACATTAGAAAGAAGAAAACCCATAAATCAAATAATTTCAAATACTTATCCAATCTTAAATCACAAATCTGGCAATTATGTAACTGTCAAATATATAACATCAAAAGGTCGTAAGTACCAACAAATCAATTTATATAATACACTCTATTTCTCAAACTTATAGTTCATTTTAGCACAAACGCTTTTATGACAGTCGTTCGAAAGCCTCTGCTAAGCTATTTTCAATCTTATTCCATTGGTATAGAGTTAAATTTGAAATGTACAATTGTTTTATGATAAATGGCGGGCTTATTACATAAATCGGTTATCTAATAATAAAATCTCGGAAAATAGCTGTTTTGGGCGCGATAAGAAATATGATTTGTTTATGTGATAATACTATTTTCCAATTATTAAAGAAAATGTTAAATAGGTAGGTATCTTATAAAACAATATTAATAAATAATAACTAGCCGTGCCCGCGACTTCGTCCGCGTGGATTGTAAAAGTAGCCTATGTAGGTACTGTTTATATCGGCTATTTACTATTACATAGCATTGAAAGTTCCGTCAGAATCGGTCCAGCCGTACACAGACAGACAAAAATTTTAAAAGTTGTGGGTTCGATTTCCACTCAGGGCAAATATATTATGTGTGATGAACATCGATGTTTGCTCTGTGTACCTATTAATTACCTATGTAAGTATAGATTTAAAATTATATACGTATGTTTATCAGCCATTTGGTTTCCATAATACAAGCGAAAAGCTTAGTATGAGATCAGATCGTGCCGTGTGTGAAAAATGTCCTAAAATATTTATATATTTATCATTTTAATTATAACCGTGGCAAAGCCGGGGTGAACAGCTAGTATCACTACATAGTATAAAACAAAGTCGCTTTCTCTGTCCCTATGTCCCTTTGTATGCTTAAATCTTTAAAACTTTGCAACGGATTTGGATGCGGTTTTTTCAATAGATAGAGTGATTCAAGAGGAAGGTTTTAGTATTATCATTTATTAGGTTTTAGACAAAGCGGGCGAAGCCGCGGGCGATAAGCTAGTTAGATAGATGTTAGATATATTGTCAATTTGAATGCTTTCAAATCATGATATGCAACCACAGGCATATTTATAGACATAATATTATAGACATAGGAAGCCGAAATAATAGACGCGCCAAGTAGGTATAGCTTGCAGCATCCAATCTCATACATATTCAAGATTCTGCGGTAAGGTTAGAAGCTAGGTATATCAAGGTGAATCAGTTCTAATAATGTGATACTAGGTTTTGCCCGTGACTTCGGTTACATCTCTACCATTTTTAAATCCAATTGTGACTGAAGGTAGACGAAAATTGTATTAAAAACAATTTAAACATTAAAATTACATACATCTATGCTGGTGGTTATTAGTTGAACTGTTCCAGAGGTAATCAGTGGCAAACAAAAAGTTTTGTAATCACAGACATACCTACACATTTATAATTTTACTTATATTTAGTAGGGATAGACAATTTATAGATTTTTTAACAGAACTGTAGCATTCGTTTTTCTAAAAGTACCCTGATACTCAGGTGTATAAAAATCAGTTTACGACCTTCTTATCACTTAGGAGTACTAAAATTGTTTATAACTTTTTCTGAAAACTATCTATCCACATAAAAACAACATAAAAATATGTATAGCCGTTTTGAAGGAGCTTGTTTAAAAGCACAGTGACACGAGAATTTCATATACTTAATATACATTATTTTATACAATTATAGTAAGCATGTAAGAAGTACGTACCTTGAATCTACATAAGTATATGTCATAAAGTTCTTTTAACACTTTTATCACAAAAAATTTTCAAATCGGACCAGCCCCCCTAGTCAAGTGGCTTTGTTAGCGTAGCGTTCAATAGAATAGACTACGAATGTATGAGATTGACGGAACCTGTAGATACACAGGTAGATACACTATTCTATTGAACGCTACGCTAACATAAAGCCACTTGACTAGGGGGGCTGTAGTTCTTGAGATTAGCGCGTTCAAACAAACAAACTCTTCAGCTTTATAATATTTTAAGTATAGAAGTATAGATTGTTGCGTCCTTCGTCCGTCCTAGAAGTAGATTTAGTAAACCACGTAATTAATGTAAATTGGTTACAGTATTTTTCGATGGATTTTATTTACGTAAATAAATACTATACTTACATATTATTATATTCCTTCCAAGTAAAGACCAGAAGCAGCTCTTGTATACGACCCTAAATCTAAGTAGTTAAGGTTTTGACCTAAATTGACCTGAATGGATGAATACGCTGCCCTTGAGGTCGAAAAGTTATTTTTACTTTATCCGCTAAAGGGTTCTGAATAATTTTAATAGAAGTTTCAAACTCAGTTTTTATATTATTTTCGAATGAAATCATTCAATTATAAGTTTTATAGCTTCTGAATGTTTTATTAACTGTTTTAAAATGATTAGGTAATACCTTGAAAATTTATATGTTTGTATGGAATTAGGTACTTTCCGAAATAGCTTTAAGACAGTGAATTTCACTCGCAAGTAGCAGATAGCTGATGTAATTGGACAATTAAAAAAATTTTCATTTTCATGTTCATTTTCAGGTTTATTTTCATGTTCATGTTCATATTCGTGTTCGTGTTCATGTTCATGTTCATGTTCATGTTCATGTTCATGTTCATGTTCATGTTCATGTTCATGTTCATGTTCATGTTCACGTTCATGTTCATGTTCATGTTCATGTTCATGTTCATGTTCATGTTCATGTTCATGTTCATGTTCATGTTCATGTTCATGTTCATGTTCATGTTCGTGTTCATGCTCGTGTTCATGTTCATGTTCGTGTTCATGAACATGAGTCGTTTTCGTTTTCGTTTTCATTTTCAGTTCGGCATGCTATAGGCTTTTTTAAATCCAAGTAGGTACTAAACACGTGAACAGAATCGTAGATAACTTGAAAACTGAAGATATCTTAAAATCGAGATAGATTAGTGTCTAGACTGGCATTTTATTCAGGTAAAGGTAACGACGTGATCGGAAAACTATATTTCAGTACAATAATATCGTTATATATTACGTACCTACATACATAATAGTCTGTTGGGATGAAGAGAAAATTTCGTCATCAATCTATTTACGTTTTTAGTTTCTAGCATGAAAAAGTTGAAATTGTAAACAATACCTAAACATGTTTGAAAGTTTGCATATATTGCCTTTCGACCGCAGGACCCATTCCGGTGGGATTTCCGGGATAAAAATCCTTATTAGTGTTAATCCAAGATTCCCTCTATGTGCATGCCAAACTGTGAAATCTGATAAATGTGAATACATAATTAATAATTATATAATATGAGGCGTTATTAATTATTATTAGTTGTACTAGATGGATGCGTGCAACGCCACGTTATCAACTAGTCTTGTTCATAATTTTATTTTCTGTAATATATATTTCACGTACAAAACTCCGCCAAAAATTTGGCAACACTCACACATTCTCCGTTAAAACATAGGAAAAAAGATTCTTATCTTTTGTATTATAATAAAGTTCCACATGTCTCTCGAATTTATTAACACATAATCTCGTTATATTCCGCATTGTACCCGCAAATAGTCCCCTGGCATAATTAGTTTCAATAATGACATTAGGGTTCCTAATATTGACATAATGACAGATAATGCTCTTCACATAAAACGTCAAATAAAGCTAAACGGTTCGACCATCACGTTGCAAATTGGACTGAAATATGTTTACAGAAAATTCGACCGTATTAAAAGAGAATAGAGTCGATATTTGACCGCAACACGGACACGTTAGATTTCGATACATAAGTGCCATCTACACAAATAAAGCTAATTTGGCGGGTCTGTTCCGTATTGCTCTTTTTAGTTGTACCAGTTAGAGTCGGAAATTGGACGTGTTTTGTGCCAAATTCGTTGATTTTATGATTAACGTTATTCATGAAGAATTCAAGTTGATAAAAGTAATGCCAATTGGAAGTTATTCCTAAAATGTTGCTATTTGATCCGTAATTCTTTGTATTTTTTATCTGTTAGTTTTATTACAAGCTCAATATACTTGAGATATTCTTAGTTGGTGGTAAATGTTTAAAATATAAACGTAATGACGTTTCAAAAGTGTTTCTAGAAGAAGTAAATAAATGTTTGAGTTTGAGTGGTAGAAAATCTTGAAATCAATCGACTTTCCAATAATTACTTGTCATGTAAAAATTATATAAAATGTCACATTTGTATAAACTAAACCAATTGTTCAAAGAAAAAATATACTTTCCCGAAACGAAAACAGACTAGTTTAATCATACAAAAATCATTTTATAATAAGATAATTTGATATGTATACAACGAATTAATTTGATTACAAACTAGTGGTCCGCCCCAGCTTCGCCCATTGGTACATATTGAGTATCCTATGTCCTTCTCCTGGCTCTAAACTACCTCCCTGCCAATTTTCATCTAAATCGGTTCAGCCGTTCTTGAGTTATAGTTGGAGTAACTAACACGACTTTATTTATATATATAGATTGCACATACCAAACGAATACAATTGAAAACATTTACCAAAATACCACAAACAAATTGAATCAAAACAGCAACTTGAAAATGCAAAAAATTTCGAACTTTATTTCCTTTAGCGAAGGTACAATTTTGAAAGCTATGTAAATTCGTCTTAATCACATCAGTACAACTTAAATTCTGCCTCAAAATTATTATACAACACAATATTTTCTTCTTGTAACAAGAGATTTATTCAATGGAGTGGCTTACAGCGGCGCCTAGAGGAAAACACTTTCCATTTGTTCTGCATCGCGATGCTATTGCAATGTATAATGACCCGTATAACTGAGTCGTAAAGTAGCAATTTGCATGGCCTGGTTTTAAGGGTTGATTTGGTTATCAGCTGCTATGCTAAAATGGATTCTATTGCTATAGAAATAAGGTCGTATTTACGTTATACACATGGGATGTGGATGGGAATTCTTAAACCGGCAACTCAGTCTATTCACGAAATTGGTGGATCAAAGTTGCTTTTCGATCCAACCATACATTTATTCAAGCATTGTTTGAAATAGATGTTAAATTTTCGAACGTGTTTCAATTCCAGAAGTTTAATTTGCGCGGGAAATTCGAGTTCTAATTTTGAATTTTGGCGCAGTATTCGACTGGTGCAATGTAAATAAAAAGTTGGTGCACCAAAGAGGTTTATAGTGACATTTTTATGATTTCGTGGATGCAAAGTCGGAATATGAGTTTAAAAAGGTAAATATAATAAAGTAGAGTAGATTATAATGTAGGATATCCCTTTTCTTTGTTTGTTATTGTTAAGGTTTTGTTCAGCCGGTATTTCTATTTGATAAAGGTAAACCTATTAAATTTTATATTTAAGAGCTTTATGCCGTGGTTCAAAATGTTATTAGATTGTCGAGTTCCAATACTGAATATGCGTAGGTATAGGTAGGTACATTTTATAAATTAAGTAAATATGTCTGTTCGTTATACATAATAATTTAGCTTCATATTTGAATAATCTTACAGCTTAGGAAATAACCGTTAATTTTCTGCCGCATCGTAGTAAATTAACAAATGAACATAAATACCATAAAACATAATTATACACTACATTCCTCATTTAATATTTTATGTTTAACTAGCTTACCGCCCGCGGCTTCGTCCGCTTTGTCCAAAACCTAATAAATAAATTATATACTAAAACCTTCCTCATGAATCATTCTATCTATTAAAAAAAAATGCATCAAAATCCGTTGCGTAGTTTTAAAGATTTAAGCATACAAAGGGACATAGGGACAGAGAAAGCGACTTTGTTTTATACTATGTAGTGATAATACACAATATACTCCAAAATTTCTGAAACCTAGAAACAACAAATTTGCAAAACTAGTATCAACGTGCGTCTTTACTTACGTGACCAAAAAGTAGCAAATATTTTTACTGAGCTATAATCTATCTCTACATCTTTACCATAATTGATCTAATTCTGATAAGCTGTTTTTGCATGAAGTTTAATCCATCTTACAAGATTTCGTATGTTTTTGATAGAAGAAATATTAAGAACTTATTATAAAGATACTTACACAGACAACGAAAACAACAAATAAGAGCGTGTCTGTGCACACGTGTCAGAAGTGAAACTTCTTTCATTCAAAGACACCATAATCGTCGCCTTACTCCATGACATGACGGCACAGCCATGACTCGATCTTGGAATTTTACTCTCAACGCGCCTAAAGAAGTTTAACTTCAAAATTCCACGTAATGTGAGATAAGAAAAAGAGTATAAAAATAATTTGGAAAATCCAAAAGTGCACGCCTCATAAATTTTTTTTAATAAATATTTATTAATTATTATTTTTGTTTATTTAATAACAATTAAACCACATCGAATCAGACCCTGAAAAATGAAAGGGTGAAAAATGAAAGAATGAAAAATTATTAATTTAAGTATTTCGGTCGCTATCGTGTTAACAAGAAAAAGGATCCGCACATACAGACACACGGACGTCCAAGACGGAACTTTTTTAAACTGTTTTTTAACTAGTTTAAATAACAAAAATGACATCAAAAATATCATGAACGTTAAAAATAGTGTTTTTTCTTAATATGTGTGTGTATGTATTATCTTACAAGTGCAATGTATGATACATAAAGACATTTTAAATCAGATGTTTTGCGCGAAGTGACAGTAGTACCCACCTCAACGCCTCGCTTATGAGGCGTGCAATATTATATTAATTATCTATATTATACCAAAGCTCAAGCAAGTATTTATTAACGAAACATATTAATTTTCAATAGAATCGGTGCCTGAAATAATTACTGGAAGAAAACGATTCTACTAAATAAAATATTATTTAACTATACTATCTAGGTATACTAATATTGTAAAGAGGAAAGGTTTGTAATTGTGTATGTATGTATGGTTTTCACGCATAAACTACTGGACCGATTTCAAAAATTCTTTCACCATTAGAAAGCTGCATCTTCACTGCGAAACAAAGGCTATATTGCATTTTCAAAAAATATTAGAGATCCTTACCAAAAATGCAATAATGTAACCCAAGGTGTAAGAAATTCCTTAATAAACATTTTGTCATCGCGTGCGCTGCGCAATCTATTCCTTGAAGCGGAGAAATGCAGGTAAAACCGCGGGATACAGCTAGTCAAGTAAAATAATATCTCTATCTAAAACTACCTTTATTATCAGTGTTTTCGTGTAAACGTCCAATTTATTTGCTTATAGCTGGGTAAAATACCATGAAATTACCAGATAATCTAAAACGTTTATTTTGTTGGGTCAGAGGTCAAAAATCTGATTGCGTGATGCATTGAATTATTTCTTTGTGTTATGATGTTTGTAAAATGCAAGTAATTTAAGTTAAGTTCTTTGAAATTGAAATTATAGTGAAGTGGGAAATTAAAATTGAATATTGCATAGATTATGAATGGCAATATAATGAAAAATGGCTTGTAAAATGAACCTATGTACCTACTTATAGTCTAAGTATGTTACTTTGGTAAAGATGTAGCTTTCTGATCGTAGGTACTTTTTTCGAATGTGGAAATTTTGAGTTAATTCCGACTAAAATAAAAATATCATAAAAGTTTGTATTTAAGGGTATTTGTTCATTTGTTGTTGTTGATTTTTATGAAATATCTTTAAAATTCAATATCTCCATAACGGTTAGGTTTCGGATACCATATTATGGGACCAATTCGATCAGAAATTTATTTATTTATTTATATTTACTACAATTATAATACAATTCATTATAAATTAAATTAAACTGGCACAAACATAATCTCTTTAGAGATTTACCGCGCGCCAGCGCCGTCGACATAGAAAACAAAGATTCGATATAATGTTGACAAACAAAAATACATATTAGTTATTACATAGGTACATTCATTCACAAAACTAACAAAAATATTCCGCAACATCTAAGTACATCTTTTATTTAATTATCATAAGAAATAACTATCGTGGGTAGAAATAAAAAATAATCTACATCTTATCGCAACTGCGGTCTGCACTCTGCACCCACAGGGTGTTGATTTTCGCTTACAGAACTAATTAATTGATAAATTGATTTACATTTTTTACACAATTATATGTCAGTAGATAATGTATGTGTGTATTTTATGTATATATATGTTATAGGCAAACTCCGAAGCTCCGGCGCCCCTAGGTTGGACTGGTCAATCCTCAGGTCAGACTGAATGACTTAGTCAAAGCCCAAACAAATGTAAATTTTCGGCCTTTGACTAAACAATTTTCGTCAAACCTGGGAGAGACTAATTTGGTCAGGCAAACGTCAAAACACAATTTTATTAAATCGGGGTTTGACGAGTCAAACTCCGATATAGGTATGAAGTGTCTTATCTTCGTATATTTGGAAGCATTTTATCATTTAAGCGGCTTTCAAGTCTTAAGAACCGCTTAACTCTGCCAGTTCTGACACCTGATTGGTCAGCTTACGTGATTTTCACTTTTATATTTGAGATGCTTTGAGAGAATGCCGTGTGGCATTAGGCCCGCCTTTTGTACGATGTGCAATAAAGTATAAAATAAATAAATAAATGCTTTGGAATATACGGAGGTTAGTTTGTATAAGATTAAGTATAAAAAAATAACATTTTTAAAATTTTGATGTTTATTGTTTTAATAATTTCTTAGGTAATTAAAGTGACAAATTAATCATTTTTCTGACATGGTGAGGCATTAATGTTAATTGTTTTAATAATTTAGAAGAATTGCAGTCGCTTCTAGGATTGACTAGGCCAAAACCGAAACAGAATAATTTACTTTCGACGTTTGACTGAAAAGTTAGGAGCTCCTGGGTTTGACTAAAAATACTTCAGGCAAAGGGCGAAATTGAAATGTATTTCGGGGATTGACTGATGGCTTTGGCCAAACCTAGGATAAACCAGTCCTTCCGCGAAGAGACTGTGTATCGGACTTTGACTATAACATATATACACATATTCAAATACAAATTATGGCGTTAGTCTAAGATTATTATATAGTCATGTTCGTACTTATGAATATTTATCAATAATTAATTATTCATAAGAAGTAGTTTTTTAGTTTTATTTTAATATTTTTATCTGTTAGTGTATCTTTAAGTGTTTTAGGTAGTCTATTTATTAAGTTAGGGATTACGTAGTTTAATGTTCTTTTTCAATAAAGGTTATAATAGCTTGGTAACTGAAGAACTGAGAGGTCCGCCCTACGAGCTGAATAATAAGAGTGTTTTATTTTGATGAAATTATCTGTAAAAAAGTATTGTTTTAGTAACACTAGTTCAACTTGTTAATGAATAGGTAATATTTTTAGAAAAGAGAATAGTCCTGATTGTAAGTTGTTTTAAGATTACTTGGCACAATTACTTTTAGGATAGGTACGTAGCTGTAGTGAAAAAATGTTGTCGAGATGTGTTTTGTATGTTCTCCCATAACTTGATAGTCCGTATAGTATTATAGACTCCACCAGAGCTTTATAAAGTAACAGTAGCGTTTTGTATGGCACTTTGTATTTGAATGACCTGAATAATAACGTCCTTCAATATTCTGTACGACTTTCCCGGTAACCCTGTAGATGTTGAACTATTTTTTTAATTTCCTATTTCAAGAACTAACTCTAAGTACATTATTTATCTTATAAAATGTCAAATTATTACGTACCTATTAATAAATCTACAACCCCCATTTAATCATAATCATAATATTATAGAGTGAGTAGTTCTAGCGTAATCCAGTAACATACATTCAAACTTTCGCATTTATAATATTAGTTAGGAATGGCGTGTTGGCGTGAAGTCAAACCTCTTAAGACACCTGAAAATCGGCCAAGAGAAAGAAAGAAGCACTTATTTGACTCCTTTTGACTCTTATAAAATAATACAAAACAATACAAAGAAAATAATGTTAATAACCATTTTATTTTCTTCTAGTTTTCTTGTTTTATAAAATAAGAATAAAATACTAAAAATGGTGGGAGTATAATTTCTTATAAGTCAAAATAATAATTATGATGTCTGGAAGATATTTGTTTGTTAACGCGCTAATCTCAGGAACTACTGGTTCAATAATTTGAAAAATTCTTTTAGTGTTAGATAGCCCATTAATCGAGGGAGGCTATAGGCTATTATTATAATATCATCACGCTAAGACCAACAGGAGCAGCTGAGCAATGCGGGTGAAACCGGGGCACAGCTAGTAATATAATACGATACTTAGCTATTGTATTTATAGTTTTAACTCTACATATTCTCGCGATTCTTCATATATCGTTTCCATATTACAAAGTATTAGATAATGTTCTGATTTCTGTGGTATTACAATTGTAGATTTTCTGAATATGAGTTCCATCACAATACATGCAGATTGCAGACGAACTCGGTTGAGAGTTGTTAGTTGGAAAATGGAATTTTGAGCATTGTACGATCCTTGCAGCTATAATAATATGTTATGTAAATAAGTACATATTAGTTGCATTCCTGAAAATATAGTCCTTTTTCGATTTCGCTAAAATACATTTTTTCACAAAGGTAGGTACTTATTTATTTTTAGACTAGATTACTGCCCGCAGCTTCGCTCGCGTTTTCCAAGAAAATTCCGCATATTTCCCGTACTTTAGGTATTTATTTGTTACTGACGCTCTAGCTCTACGTATAAAAAGCTCTTTCATTCATTTTTTCGTTATCTACGAATTTACCATTTATCGTAATATTAATATGTTTCAAGCGATTACTTATTACTTAACATAAATTGATGATGATGATAATTAATGATTGATGCTATGGTAATTATTTGTCGTATCATAGTACATTTTTTGTTGCATTTTTCCATTATTTCGGATTTTTTTTAAATAAAAGTCATTTTTGAATAAAGCGACATCTAGTTTGCATTTTGCATAACTGTGTAATGTTGGAATGTATGCAAGTGCGTGGCTACGTGAATTATAATGACACCGCTAGATGGCAGTTTTTTAAATTTATTAGAATGCTGCATACTATGTATTATATATATATGATTTTATGCTTCGGATTTGTGATATAATTACTTGTAATTACACAAGAAATTTGGTTAATTTTAGCGTAATAAAAGAATATTTCGTTTTAGTTTATATACCATTTTTATTTCGAGAATGATTGAGCGGTTTTAAATTATTTTTGATTCGTTGAATATGTCTCCGCTTTGATGGTTCGAATTTGAATTGTGGGTTGAGCGGGGAAGCTAGTTATTTTTATATAATAATAATTGTTTTTTTTTATTTATTTATAGAGCCGATTCAACAACCACGGATGGTGGTCGACAGAAGAACATGAGTAGGCTCAACGGATTCTTAAATTTGAAGACTCCATTGATAAGTACGAAGACTTTAGGGTAAGTAATAAATAATAGAGAAAATAAAGAAATCTCTTGTGAAAAATCTTTTTAGCATTTTTTATTATAGTGACATCTATGAACACTTATGCAAACTACAATTGAATAAATGTCATTTGAGTGTTTCCTTTCTGCAATTGTAGATGGCGCTTACTTAAAATATCGAATAAATTATTTTTATTTTTTATTCTGTTGTTTTTTTTCGTTTTCCTTTCATTTATAATCATTTATAAGTACCGCTAAAATTCTATAAAGAGAAATTAAGTTTCCTTGGAATGTCGTTTATAGGAGTAAATTCACCTTCCTACCTACCTAGTTTTTATTTTTTTATTCGTGGCTTTAGAACATGTTTCAACCGCTTAAATTGATAAGTAATTATTAATACTAGCTGAAAACTTGATATTATATATATGCCCAATTATTGCCAAGATCCCACTGCTCCATTTATATTTTGTGTTTTTTTCTTATTAAATTAATTTTAACTATACGGATTTCCATGCTTCTTTTGCTTGCTTGTAATACCTAGTTATTTGAAAAAAAAAGAAAAGTAAGTTTATATACCTCCGTCAGCTTTGCAGCTAAATCATTTGCGAGCAGTTAGATTTAGAGCAGGCTCCAAGGAGATGTTCGTTTGCAAAAATCGCGGAC
>CAJQZN010040460.1:5682-30531 GCA_907164685.1 Colias eurytheme
ATAATTTATATTCCAAGAGATATATCGAAAACTTCACATGCAACCTTAAAACTAAAAATAGCAGCAAGGCAATAACTATTCACTATAATGGAAAGTAGTGATGCGCATCAGGACCAGTTTTTCTGTAAATTAAAATGAACATGTAGTGCGGGAATCATTGCACATAAGAAGCAAATTAGATTTTTTCCCACCACAGAGATTTTATAATTTCACAAAATAATGAATAGTCAAATGTATGTAAAACTCTGTTTTTCTATGGATTAATGCCGATTTCGAGATGATGCTCTACTCTACACTACAATTTCTATGCAATGGGAGATTTTTAATTCCACACTAAACGGGTTGCGGTGCGGTAATCATAATTAACATTACCATAAAAATAATATTCTTTGTGCTTTAAGAGCTTGAGAAAACAAGAATTATGTTAATTTGTATATTTTTAGGCATTGATACTATACAAGTGTAAAACGCGCACATAATATATTTACACTATCATAAGTATGTAAGATATTGAGCATAAAGAAGACACTTTAACTATCGTTCTTCAATAATTATTATATCAAAATCCGAATTAAACTAAAACTATCAAAGATAACACAACCAGCACATCAACGTGAGAACACCAGTAATTACGAATAGTGACTCGCTACATCAGCAATCAACGATAACCATCAGGGTTTTGATGTCCATTACGCCAATGGTTGGTTCATTACAGACCTCGGTGAAGAATATACATCTATATTAACACGATTAACTTTGATATGTATTGAAATGTATCAAGGGACCATTGTGTACATAATTATTATTATTTACATTTACCTAACTCTTGATTATGCTTGATTGGAAACAAAAATAAAGAAGCATATTATAGTGATAGTGTGGACCGCATCCTGCCTTGAGGCGATATGTGGCTTGGGAATGCAAATGACTGGGTGTATGTAATGGGCAGTCAGCTAGATAAATAGTAAAATTATACCCTGAGACGGCAGAGCCCAAAGGGATATGAAGAATTGCACATGCACATATGTAGAGTGATAGATGATTAATGTTAGCTTTGAAACTATGCTCCAAAAGTATCGTAAACATGAAATACGATCAAAATATTTAAACTGAAAATTAAAAACAGCTGTTGAATCATTTTAAAATTAAAAGGAATAAATTAATACCGTTCATTTAACATTAAAACTGTGTACTTATACTTGTACATAAAAATGTAGTACCTACATTTTATTATACCTATAAATACAAGATTGGCATAGAATTCTGATTATTACGAATTAGTAACATTTGATAAATTGAAGTATTATATTGATGTAGACCGTGAAAACAATGATCCTAACAATAACCATATTGGATGTAACGACACAGTTATAGCAAATTATAATTTTACTGTAACAGGCCTGTTAATCGTAAAAGGTATGACAATTAAACTAATTCCTTCCACAGAACGCAACTAAATAGTATATTGCAAAATCATAAGTTTCTCAACCAAATACAGCTGCCAGCCAGAATGCCAGCAAATAAAACGAAATAAAAAAGGACAATTATTACGTAAATACACACGTCCATAAAATCATTGCTTTGAAAAATAGAAGAAATGTTAAGCCTTCAAACCACAACGAATACAGCTCTTCCACGCTTGATCGGAGTAACAGTTTGAAACAGGTGTTCCGTGTTAGAAAACCTGGTATTATCATCACGCCGTCTTGAAGATCTATAACTATCTGGTCGTCTAATTGTGGCGTTTAAGCTTCACCTTTACATAAACGTATACCATCACATCACCTACATTCCTGATTTCCTTCGCCGTTCACGTAATTATCATAAAATGTTTGCTTTAATGCGATACTGTTTTGATTTTACACCACAAGTAGAGTGATGCTTATAAATTTAATATACGCTAACGGGAATTGAATAAACAACATTATAGAACTAAAATGAGTAATTTGCCCAACTGCGTGATGAATGAAGTTCTTACTCCCAAATTGATCATTAAACTGATTCTTCAAGCGCAAATTGAACGAAACGCATAAGCTTAAATTACGGAATAACCACTTCCGCCGCAAATAATAAAACAAGAAGATGG
This sequence comes from Colias eurytheme, assembly GCA_907164685.1. Lineage (NCBI taxonomy): Eukaryota > Metazoa > Arthropoda > Insecta > Lepidoptera > Pieridae > Colias > Colias eurytheme. The sequence goes on from CAJQZN010040460.1 coordinate 7,769, forward strand.
TCTAATGAATTTAACAATGAAATAGAAATTTATGAACAACTGTTTTGTATCTGGGTCACTATAATTTCACACCATTGCCCGAATACATGTATAGGAAGCTTTTGTCGGAAATTTTACGGCTTAAGTCTATTCACAATTTGTGTAATTCTATATTCCTAATTGTTTTATGACTTAATGCGCCATGTTTTTTCTTAATTGGCTGCCATTGCAACGTCCAACAAACTTATTCTCAACATAACGAGCCATGATGAATGTGATATTACGTAAAAACATGGTTTCTCTGGAGACCCCGCCCGAATTGTATTATTTTATTACTTCTAAGAAAACTATAAGAATTTTACATAACCATAGTCTGGACAAATGTCAAAAGCTGCAAATATCATGTATTAAAAAAAATATATTATGTTCTGGTCACCTTAGCATTCCGTTCCATAACCAAAAAAGTGACCATTTATTAAATTCAACATTCAGAATCTATAAAGGACATTTACAGCTGCATTATGAACACTGTTGTCTCAAAATAAACTGTTATTCGCATTCCAGGCCTGCAGACAGGTGATATTGCTAAACTGTTGCTTTAAATAGAAATCTATTTATAGGTCGGATACCGATATTTTATGGCATCAATTACTTTTTCATATTTGATCATTCGTCAATAACAGTTTGATGCAGTCCATTTAACTATTAATCAAGCAGATGTTTGTAGAACATCTTGACATATTTTTTTTGGACTAATATTTTGATACAATTATTTTTCTTTCGGAGGCATTTAATAATTATTGTGAGTTCAAAACAACCTATTCTTGTGGACACAAAAACAATATCATTTTATTTAACATTCCAGTACCAACTTAACATTTATAGTTGGATGCAAAGAAAAATGCATTCATGCAATATAGGACATCATTTCCCCCCACAAAATAAAAGGAGGAGCTTGGTCATCACGGCTAAAAGAACTGTGTTCTTTCTACAGAATTATCGAACACATCATCCACTTACGTTTAAAACAAAAGCAATAAAATGATTAATACCAATCAACCATAAAACGTTTAACCACAACCACAAACATAAACAAAAAAAGAACCACCAAAAAGTCGATCGCGCCCAGTTCAGTAACTAATTAACGCGCCTTCGTTTTTTATTCAATATCACTGCGTAGAAAAATGTTAAGGCTTTTCACATGTACGAGTGCATAAAATGTCTTTACTATGACACAATCAGGTTTATTGGAGACCGCATGCTACAAGGTTACGGACTTGTTTCAACCATTACTTGAACCAAGCTTTTTATATCTACGTCTGTTTGTGTGATCTTCTAGTGATATAATTTTGCAGAATTAGAGAACACTAGCTTAGAGACGGGTTCGCTTGCGTATTTCTTTCTTGTTCCTTGCAGAATTACTATCGCATTTATAACACAAAGATTACAAAATTCTCGGAATACAAGTGATAAACGTTTTACCTAGATATCGTTAGGCACATTCCAATACATAATGCATATAAACTTTGCGACACGAACGCAATCGACGTAACTCCACTATCTTGTTACAATAGTTTTGCAATCGATCGTGTGGAAACCGCGGCGAATCTTGCGCATTGTTTGTCACATGACAATCTTACGGGGCCCATAAACTGTATGCGTAATGAGATTAACTTAATATGTGGAATGTGAGAGTTTAATAAAAAAATGCTTTATCTTAAGTATGAGATAGTATTTCATAAAGTTTCCCGTCAGGTTACTTTTACCCAACAATTATTTTTTTAACCAAAAAACTATTTCAAATGAAAATGGAACCACATAGGAGGCAGCATTAAAAAAAAGAATTACCGAATTTCATTCACCCAATGGATAGTTCTGAAGTAACAAACCCAAAAAATAAACTTTATTATTACTAAAACTCGATGATATGCCGATTTATATTATGCAATTATTCCAAGTAATATAATCGGTTTTTAATCGTAGATACAAACTACAATAGGATTGAGGAAAATCTTACGATTTATTTAGGTCGAAGCGCCCAACATCTCGTATTTCAGTTTCACGACACATGCGACAATTTGCACTGCAGGGAAATTATTTATTCTATAGTCTTAAAAAATAGAAGGAGGAAACCAACGTAAGCTTTCTATACGCATACTCGTTAAAATATAATTGAATGCTAATAATAATCTGATAGTAAGTAAATGCTGCGAATGCTGATAGTAAATACTAAACTATGAACTCTTATTCCTTCATTGAATCTTCGACATATCTGTTTCCTCGCGATATTTTCTTTCAACGTTTCGAGCAGTGGCGATGTTATAACATGCGCAGATAAATATGAAATTAAATTTATTTCCTGCGCGCTCGCCTGGTCTCGAACCTCCGACTTATCGATAAGAAGTCCGAGATCCTCGCCACTGAGCCAACACTGCCAGTAATTCCTTCATTTACCTTCGTAAATACATCTTGGCATTTAGTTGATCCCCATTGGAAGGGCACGCGCGCAATCCCCATGTGTCCGTCATGCCATACATTTGATATGCAACATATCAAAATACCGGTTATGTAAATCGTTAGATCCGTAGCGAGATCTAGAGCGAGTGTCACTAGATCGTGTTCACGTTACACCTCAAGGTTTGGCGAAGATCAATGGGGAACTGAATATAATCGATCGATAGATTGTTATTGAGAAATACGTGTTTAATAATTCATTTTCGGGTTGGTAACGTTCACCGATATGAATATTTAAATATTGCTAATCTTGTCTCAAATAATACATAATGATACTATATCCTATACCTAGTGCAATTAAATGTATTCTACAAATGTCCCAAACGTATATGTTAATTACGAGCATGCATTTAAATGCAAAATTAGATATAATCTTATATATAAAAATGAATCGCAAAATGTGTTGGTAAGCGCATAACTCGGGAACGGCTGAACCGATTTCGATAATTCTTTTTTTATTATATTTCTTGAAGTACGAGGATGGTTTTTATGTAGAGAAAACGTAAATATGTACCACGGGCGAAGCCGGGGCGGACCGCTAGTTTTAAATAAAATTAGCAAAAAAATGAATTAATTACATGCACAATACAACGATAAGATCAATAATTCCATTGTCACACGATGAGGCGGTTTCATTGATCCCGCGACCGAACTCGTGTACTTCAGTGTGAAGCTATTGTGTGCCAAAAATCTTAATCACTGTCACGCAAACATGTGCTTTCTCTTCAAGTCATAAAGTACATAATTGCACGGTATGTACTGTAACCTGCTCCGAAAAAGTTGCTCAGAATTTTCATTCACATGCCTTATTGGGAGTGAGGCAATTAATCAAGTCATGCGAAATCGAAAGTTGTCGAAATAAGCACGCGTTGTATTCAAAATGGTATTGCTGTACACAAAATCCTTATTACTTCAATTAAGAAGCATGTAATTAGAAATTAATCATAGTGCTTTTATTTCTTCTACTTAATAAAATAAAACAATCTGAAGCGAACATTAGATAGTAGAAAGCACTTCTGCCGATACTGTTTAATAATAATAAAAAGAAAGGTTAGCGTGTAATTAAAATATTTTATTATATTAGCACACCCTCCGGCGAATGGATTTCATTATCAACGCTTTCCAAATAAAAGCGTAAATCCACTCATATTAAATAATTTTAATTGCTCTTATCGGAAAGTTATTATTATGTAAAAGTAACATATATGCAATATAGAGGAAAATGTAATTGATACCAAATCAAGAAAACCAGAACGGGTGTGTAAACCTTAATTAAAACTATTACCTAAAAGTGAAAAGTTTTTAAGTTTATTATAGAGTGTTGGTCATAAGTGTTACATTTATGAGACGGTATGAATTAGGGAGATAAATACAGCAATTAGAGTAGTAGGCGTCATAGCAAAATGGTTATTGCTGTATTTATTCAAATTTATTTTTTCGCCTACAAATGTTACACAATATAACGGCTACTAAAGTTCACTTATTTAGTGTAAGTAAAGTATTACATAAAGATGATAAATTTAGAAAAAAAATTCTCGTGACAATGTTTATACAAATAGTTTTTCCTTCCCTATACAAATATTTTATTAATGAAATGAAACTACTATAGGTTTATATTTAAAATTAATTTACAATATTTTATTTATTAAACATTTTGTATCAAATAATTTTTAAAACATCACAGGAAAATGTAGATTTCGATGGATAACCCCATTCGAACATATTTTCACATAGTATTCTCTACTAAGGAAGCTGTTTTAATGTCTACGACGAAACGCAGACAACTTTTATCGTAGCTAATGGCGTAGATGCGTGAATTCATTGATTAGTATTCATATCAAAAGCACACATAAATTCACATAATTAATAAATAATATAAAAAATGAAATTTAAATATTTCTCTATATTTGTAACATAAATTCAAAAACTAGAGCATTAATGTGGAAGTATGAGGAACAAAATCCCTACTTGCATAAGACAACTCGTTACACATTCGACCATTATAAATAAAATATAACCCAAATAAATAATAACCATTCCAAACATAGCAATGCTTCATAACCATAATTACGACACGCAGAGGATAAATAAATCTCATACAGCCGTCCATAAACGTGAGTAATTTAGAAATAGAACTAATTAAATAATACGGAAGATATAAAACAGACGGGGTTTGGCATATACAAAAGTGTACCACATCAGAGAGCGGCCATGGTGGCGCCGATGTCAAACGATCAACTATACAGTTTACATGTCGCAGTCATGTGGTCGGATCTGCTGTTTGATTGAATGACAAGCGCGTTCATTGAATGACGACGTATTATATTGAATGAATGACGTTCAGTCAAGACGTTGAACGTTACATTAAACAACTTGACAATGAACGAGCTAGTCATTCAATTAAATACCAGATTCAACCAAATGACGGCGACATACACATCCACACTCATATTTTAAACGTGGCGACAATTTAAATGAGAAACTACCGCTTTTGATACACATAATACAGCGATTTGTCAAACTGAACAGCCTACTGAAGAAAGTAGAGCATATTAAGCATTCTTAAGTGAATAATGTTCTGACCTAAAAATTTTGTTGCAACAAAAAATATGGTGCGTTTAAAATTGACGACGTTATCATCGCCAATTTTCCACGCACTAAATCGAGTGTGGTTTTTATTTTTAAGGGCTTCAGCTAGTAATGCTTTCGCCAAATAACATAAAGTTAATACAATCCCTGAGGTACCTTATATTATAGGTATTTAAATCTTTTCCGAAATTTGAACATGTGCTAAAACAATGAAGGTATTAACACTATCAAATTTCCATACCTTACGTAACGCTACACCACCAGCACTATCACATCGTTTCTTTACTCTTTCATGTCAATATTTCTTTTCTTCCCCATCTGATTGACGTCTGCATTAAGCAAAACAAATTGTATCCCTTCGTAAGGTCACTGTGAAATCCGATTAACCTATTACATTCTCGATGAAGAATAAACAATTAATCAAACGGTTACATTTATGTTACCATAGACGTCACTTACGTCATTGCATTTACATTAAATTTAATCTAACAGATGATATACTCATTTATCAAGCTTTAAAAACTATGTCGATATATTAATAACCATAAAGTAAATAGTGGCTAGCATATGCAAAACAAAATTGGTACCACGATATATCATTTCTTATGTTATGTAACGTTACCTCAAATGTCCCAACGATTCCTGAAAGCTTTTATTACCGTCTATAAGAATTCGACTTCCGTGTTACAACTGTTTTCTTTCAACTCATCACTGAAATAAAATAAAAAATAGCAACATCCATCCGCTTAGCTCACGCATCGACATAACAGTTCCTTTTAACCTAAATCTTGACAGATTTCGATTTCTTTTAACTTAATCACAGTTAATGTGCCATTAAGAACAAAAACAATATCGTTATAAATGATTGCTGTTTTAAATTTCACTATTGAGATAGGTTAAAAGCGTATTGTCTTGCTAAATGCTGCTCTGTAGATAACACAATTTTGACCTTACCTAAAATACGGGTGTAAAAAGAACTAATAAATATTGTTCTTTTAGCATTGCTAATTAGGTACTACTCAAGATGAAAGTAACATTCGTATAATCGGTTTCCCTTTTAACAGTGCACTAACGATGAAAGTGATAGTTGATACAAATAGATTGAATGTCAATACAAGTCATGTATAACTCATTAGTTTAAAAAGTTTTGCGATTTTATACGTAAGATGTATCGGAATATAGAGCTATTACTGTGGAATTATACTATGTAATGTATGACCACTGACGTAGAAAGTACTTAATATATCTTCTTATATATAAAAATGAATCGCAAAATGTGTTGGTAAGCGCATAACTCGAGAACGGCTGAACCGATTTCGATAATTCTTTTTTTATTATATTCCTTGAAGTACGAGGATGGTTCTTATGTAGAGAAAACTTAAATATATACCACAGGCGAAGCCGGGGCGGACCGCTAGTTTGATGTATAAATTAAAATCATCATTACCCGCGAAATATTTTTTTTAACGAATTGTAGTAACATTATCTTTTTTCATTATTAAATTGAATTTTAACGAAAAAAAATTACACAATAGCAATGAGATCTGTGGTGATAGCTTATAGATATGAATTAAATCTAAAGCCAACATGATTTATAATTTAATCAAGATTTCCTAATCTTATATAGTGAGTATTTAATTAATATCTATTGCAGATACACCATGTCACCAATAATAACTTGTTTATTAACCAACACTACAATGGTACTAATTCTTTTTAAAAGCGGATGTAGGGTTTATGGCTTATCATTTCACAATCGTAAAACTTACTGACGCACGATTCCGTTATATGGATATCCTTTGAGCTTAACTCTATCTTTTATGTAACATTAAAAAGTAATTTCTAACCGACCACTTTCATGAAACTACAAATGCGTTCTCATTACAGATGTTATTGAAGGCTAATAATTTCACATTACAAGGCAATAACATCGTTTCGTATCTTACATAGGAATCTCCAAGCATATCCTTCAAACCATCTCAACAACGTAATTGGCCCGTGCTATACCCATAAATACGCCATACGCCATACACCATACACCTGTCTGAAAATACCGCTTCATTTCAAAGTACCGTTGCATAGACATTGCTAACATTACAATGTTCAAATATGGAAACGAAATATGTTAATATTTAACCTACATCATTGAAGATGGCATTTGGGTAATTACAGAGCACATGCCGCAGGTGGTCATACTAATGATAGATCTAAAACATCCATCAAGGAGATCGCTCCATATATAGCTGTTTGAATTGTAGTGACAAGGTGTAAAAATGACATTTGCAATGCACTTGTCGTACGAGTACTTATGTCTCGAAGGTGTCCATTGTTTTTAAGCTTTGAAACATTCGTGACAAAAAAAATTATCCTACTTTAACTCATGTATTCTTCACTCTTTAGAAATGTTAAATAAAAAATGATTTGTAATTCTTAAATGATTAATTATCCATCCTAGTTTTAAGAAAATCTTCAGCATTCAACGATAATACGACGAATATCCATTTAAACTAAAGAAATAGTAAGCAACACAGTCCCCTAATAAGGAAATGAATTTAGTGCTCATTTTACGTAATAGGTCGGTGTCTACAGCATTCATATCAATGCAATGTACTATGTGGAAGCAGCTATAATTTCCGTATCAAGTTTTCCCATAGTTGTCAAATATACACCGTTATTCGTAGCGGTCGGTTCTGCTAACAAGAGGATGGTTTGTTTCATTGTGATTACTTGAACAATTTACGAGACAAGCTACATATATATAAATTACAAATGTTATTAAGATAACTCATCTCCGTCGTTAAAGATAAAAGACATAATATTATTGTGATTAAAGAAGTTTAACATCCACTAAAGAAATCTAATACGGACTATTAATTAGTGATTAAGAATAATTTATTTACGTTTATTATATGACAAAAAAAGAATACGGATCAGCCGATGGTAAATATTAAAAAAACGAAACTTTAAAACATTTAAGTCTTATCTATATGTATTATGCCATCATTTAAAATTTCACATGGAACATGCTGAATAATTCCACCAAAATATTGTTGATATTATCTGAAACATTCGTACATTACTCGATAATCGATATCATGATTACGATTAGCCACTCAGTGACAAACGATTACGCTTCATTCACGCTTTTATCTCGCAGCAAAGGAAAGTACCCGCCTAACTTTCTTAAAACTTTATTATTTGTAATTTCCTCTTGTACTTTAGCTCGTTATTTATTATGACATCTGTTTCCAGTCCGATACGAGTCTAGCGATTAATCATCCACTTGATGGTGAAGTTTTGACCTTTGAACATAAACGGTTACACCTTTAACGTTAAAGCTATCTCGGCTTTATTTATCATAGCAACCATTCACTGGTTATTGAGAGGCATGATATTTGAAAATGTTATGCGCGTTAAACGATGGATATTTCAGTCTATTTCAGATACATATCAGCGAAAATCTCACAATACCAAATTTTAGGATAATCCTAGATATTTATATGTATTGGCAATATCCTCTTGGACAGTCAACCCGGCTGTCAATCATATAGTGTTTATGTAGGAAATAATTCACAAGTATGTATTTACATCTGATCACGAGCAATAAGCGCATTCCATTATCTTTCTTCACATCAAACGTCACTTATAACTCGTCATTAGTTTGATATTACGTTAGATAAGTCACGATAAGAAAGAGATCATGTGCATAGCCTATAGTTTGACGCCCTGCAACGTCCGGGGTCAAACGCCCGTAGTTATACTCCAGACTACCTTTAAAGTTAAATATTCTTCTTCTTCTTTTACCATGGCACTTGCCAATAGAGACGGATTTTGAGACGGAACGTATCAAATCAAAATTTGAAGATCATTATAATTATTATACAATTTTGTGCAACATAGCTCATTATTATCCCATATTATCCAATTGACTTCCTCACAGCTAGAGGTAAGCTTACCATCAATCATCATAGCAAGAGGCATTACCAAAAATGTTTCTATTAAAATATGCAGTCGTAACGCCCAAGCCCTTTATATCTCTGCTTTAAATACGCAGGTAATTAAATCGCTCATTATACATAAAGCATTACGTTCAACACCATGATAATATTCATGTTCACACCCACGACGCTTACGTTCAAGCAATATCCGCACTGGCTCCTGATAAATCATACAGCACTCAAAATAATCTGTTAAATTTGACAGCTTCAAGTAGCTGCTTATGATATCAAATTATCTCAGCTGTTCATCGAACACTCGATATGCATTTCCTTAATGTTTTAATGGGTAAACACTTCTTAGACACTAATTGCTCACAATCTTACATCAATGCATAAAATCCGAAATCTCCTTAAAATAAATATATGTACATATTTTCTTTAAGTCCCATCATCGCACTTGCGATTAATATTATGGTTACTTAATAGAACATTCAGTGAGCATTTCCTGTAGTTATAAGAAGAAATTAATTCACGAGGCTTATATTTAACATGCCAATCAAACAAAATATCGATGTTTATCAGATCCGTAGTTTGAACAGATAACATATTACTATCTCCTCATGTGTCATGTTGTAAATTGTAACTTTCTCGCATTGTTTGGCAAGCCGAGACGCGAGCCATATTGTGGGTACACGTGAAAGTGTTTTAGATACAAATAGCCCTTGTAATAGTTAATTAATATGGCTTTAATTAAACCGCAAATAAACAAACTAACGACATGGATTTACCAAATGTATTTTAATTAAATTGTCATAGTGTTTCCTTGAGGAGTTAAATGAAGGGGATCTAGTCCAATCTCCTTTTTTGGGAGTACTTGTGTGTATATGGTCATAGTAAATTTTTCGATAACCTTCTTTATAATAAGCAAATCCGCAGAATTTGCTAATTTCATATATCTACGTGTCCGAGCTTCAGGTATAAGTGCGTGCGCAAATAAAGCGTCCTAATTCTGTGCCATTCTATTCTATTATTTTATTGGCCAATCTTCGAGACAATCAATATCAACTAGTCAGTTAGACTTAATAAGTCATTGTGATTTTATCACCCTACAGTCATACAAGTGCGTGGGTTGATGGGTGGTTACTATGAAAGCGAATAAGATCACTATTCGATCTCTTATGACAAGCAGATATCGACAAACCTGTACTGTTTGCAAAATATTTCCTTGTTGTGATCTTATCACCTCTGTTTAGACAATGTACTTATATTTTCGCGCGTATTTCAGATTGGGCAACGATTAAAAGTCAGGACCTAATGAAACTATTGTTCTAAATGGTATTTAAGATTATTTCTAACTAAATTATTGAGAAAGGTCATGGCTGATCGTAATCAAAATCGGTACAATTTAGATATGTCGATATTTACAACTAACACTAACAGTTGTACTCAAGCGTTACTTAATCCCGTTCTCACTTTAAATGTTAAATGCTTTATGGTACCGAACAAAGAAAACGGTTTGTTAAGTACGTAGGTACATAGTTCGAATTCAGTAAGTAAAGTTTAACCAAAATAAATGAACGCCGCATTAAATGCGTGTTTGCTGGCTGCGTCAACAGAACGCATATTTTCAAAAACATGTTCCAGGTTCTAAACTACTCCATTATTCAAAGCAGGTTTGGATAGTTCCATAAATTTCATATTATCATATCGCTGTAATACAATACCGTTCTGGGAGACCATAATCTGAAATAAACGGTTTATGATCAACGTTTATCTTAAGTCGGGGCTGACAAACATAAACAATAATCCATCTATAAGCAATAAAGCACTAGACAGTAGACATGTTGGTCACTACGTCCGTAAAATAAAAATTAATTATATATTTAGCGTTATAGTAAAGCTATTTGTTGGCACAGATAAACTTGAACGTTTTAAGTGCATAAATAATTTTCATAATATTCAAATGAATTGCCATAAGGCAGCATAATTTTTTAATTACAGTCAACATAGACTCAATCTATGATGCATTTTAAATAGTGGTGATGACCATTCAAAGATTTGAATGCAATTTTTTTTCATTCATGATTCATATCATATTCATGGATTTCTATCTAAAGACAAATCAAACAATTGAGTAAGTATTTGAATAAAAAAAAATTATTGATTTTTTTTATGTATTTTGAAACTTTATTATTAATAATATTGATATTTAATGCAAATAACTTACAAAAAACAATTTTTCCGTTAATTATAAGCAATTAAAAATTGATGAAATTTAAGTTAGAATCACGTGACTAAAAACGCGCCATGACTGGTCACCACAGTTGTGACGTCATAATGTTATAGCTATTATTAACTGCAGTACATAGCGTTTACATACGATTTGTTAGTTGGTTCCGAATTAGTTAGTTACGAATAATATTCTTGATGTTGATATATTTATGATCACCGATTTTTGTCAGGAGTTGCCTTTGTAGTATTCGTACATAATGGTACAAAACGATAACTTTTGAGGTTCGCCATTTTTAATATAAATTTAAATAATATAATTAACAATTAATATAATTAATATGTAATTTAATAATGACAAAAAAATTAAATAGATCAAAACACTGTATTTATTATTAACACGCTTTTATTAGCTTCACCTGTATGTTTGTATGTAACCGACTCCTTTCGAAGTTTCGACTCGATTTTGACCCACTTAAAACCGACGGATTTTGTTCAAATTTTGAACACTTATCAAGGTCCGATGACAATACAATAATCATCAGCTTAAAACATATGTTTGTATGTAACCAATTCTCCTTTCGATTCTATTTAGACCCACTATAAACAGACGGATTTAATTTAAATTTTGTATACTTATAAAAACCCGGTAACAATACAATAATTTCATGAATTTATCTTATTATCCTGTTTAGTTTTTCAAACTAAGTATATTTATTTTTCTATCAACTGCAATGAGTGAAAAGTGAAAACTAACATTATGACGTCACACGCGGTCAGGTGACGCTTCGGGAGTTGTCGGCGTGTCTTCGGTACTGGATTCAAAGACTAATTTTTATTTTGAAATAACTTTTGAATTATTGCAAAAAAAATAAAAATAAAAACAGTTTTGTTATAAAACTAATATATAATCTTTCCATTTATCACAAAAAAAAATTTAATTCAAATACTCAATTGCAGAATTCTTGAAAACTCTCGAACTTTCTTTAATTTCTAAATTAATAAAGCTGCATCCAAAAAAGCGTTCACATTTACATTAGGTATAAGACAGTAGACGTGTGTCAGTTTGTTTGTATGTTTCCTGTCAACACTTCGCGACAGCACTTGCTTTCACAAGTGAAATTCAAGCGTGATTGTATCAATATTGCCTTTGAAGTTGTATAAATTTCGTACGAATAGCTCTCCATTGCTATAATAGTTGGAACCAGAAATACAACATTTGTATTGTTTTAAAAATATTTGTTTACTACAAATAGAATGGGATAGATTTGTTTTTGACGAAATTATGTACTGCAACGAATTTCCCTATTTAAACTTTTAATATAAATCTCATTGCTCTCAATCTAAAAGCCATCTCGCCAGTTACACAGAAGCTACCAAAGAAACATATTACATACATACATACGCATAATAAAGTAATATCGTAAGTATCATTGCCTTCATCTAAGCACGAAGTACCAGGGTCGCATGAATCATTAGCCGGTCGAGTTATGTCCATGCATGGTCGCCTTCCAGTCAACCATGGCGTTCGAGTATCATCTATGGTCTATGCGGTTAGATATAAGTGCATCGAAACATTGCAGCTTTATATCGTTATACGTTACATAACCACATTTTACTAGATGGTGGGCACGGTTGATATTGAGAAGTTTGGGTGTAAATATTTTCACACCGCTAAATATATGATGCATGATTCATGTTTTCTTATCATGCTTAATGCGTCTGCTTATATACCTTATACCTTATATTTTAATATAATATCTTATATATAAAAATGAATCGCAAAATGTGTTGGTAAGCGCATAACTCGAGAAAGGCTGAACCGATTTCGATAATTCTTTTTTTATTATATTCCTTGAAGTACGAGGTTGGTTCTTATGTAGAGAAAACGTAAATATTATGTACCACGGGCGAAGCCGGGGCGGACCGCTAGTATAATATAAATATTATAAAGAGGAAAGGTTTGTATGTATGTATGTATGGTTTTCACGCATAAACTACTGGACCGATTTTGATAAAATTTGGCACAGATAATCTTTAGACCCTGAGAAAGAACATAGGCTACCTTTTATTGCGAAATATGTACCACGGGCGAAGCCGGGGCGGACCGCTATTAATATATTATATATTTTAATATATTAAGTAACTAAGTATAAAATAATTGCGCCACCATAACAAAACTTTTCTGACAGACGAATTGAAATTGGACTTTAATTTCTAAGCCGTCATTAGTACCAATCCTTCGAAGATATCTGGTACATTAATCAACTCCACTTCATAATTACAAATACAAGAACCGCAAGAGCATCTGAAAAAGTTATCAATGGCGAATATTTCAAACACATCCTTCAACCTCGAGGAATGCTACACCCGATATGGTGTAACTAATTGCGTCAGAGCAGGCGTAGACGCATAACGGGCTGGATAATATGAGAATTATCATCAGTCGTCAAGTGTAACGGTGATCTGTGAGTGCATGTTTAACCCACACGAGTATACACAAAAGGGAATATTAGTACAGAAACTATGCCGAATAAGTATTGCTCTAACAATTCTTTCTTCGTTTTTTGGAAACCATACCGCATAAGCAATGCACTGACAATACTTTCTGAGCTTCTGAATAATATCACAGTTATCTTTTGTTTATCACAAGAGAGCAATGAATTCCTTTACCTACTTTGTAAACGCACATGACTTTTTTAACTTGGTTATGGTGGTATGTAACGAATATTCTTTTTTTGTGTTATTCTAGAGAGAAACAGTTATAACATCGTAAATAAATTATTATTCAAAAAATAATTGCATAATGTTTATTTATACGAAAAAATATTTAACACGTTCCATTCGTATTTTACGTACTTTAACAAGTATCATAGCATACATTACCAATATTTTACCTCTTTAGTTGCAGTCGGTGTATTTAAAGAAAATTTACATGTAAAAGTTTATACGTTACAAGCACCTTTACGCAACTAACATTACTAACACATTTTAAAGAAAATTTCACACACATCTTGTAGATCACCTCTAGTTATATAATTTCGCCCACCTACATTTCGGAAGTGCTGCCCATTCATATTCATTAGGCGTACTCTTTCGTTGAACGGTAAGTGCCCTTTGTATACCGTCCAGTGGTAGTTAAGGAAATGACGCCAAAACGGTAACTACTCACGATTAGTCACCGCACCTTACTATAGTATTCTTTCGTGCATCAATTGTCATATACTAAGTGGTACGTATTATGGAGTGTAATATCTAGAAAATTGTGAAAAAAGCGTGGAAAACATTAAGGAAAAATTGTAAAATTTAAATGTTCAAGTTCAACACGTTATTCGAAGCGTAACTAAAATGTACCACAATTTTGAAGTATCAGGACAATTATTATTAGAAAAAACAAATGTCGGTAACATTTGTTTTTTCTAATAATAATTGTCGCAGATATTAATACAACGTGCAACTATTTACAAGCAGAGAAATTTACCACCAGCTGTGTATTGCCACTACAGACAAATACTTGCATCGTTCAAGCTATTTTGGCGTTAGGGGATTTACTTGTTTTACTTTGTGCTAAGATAATTTGAAATGAATTTTACTGAACGGATTTTGATACAACTTGGCTTTGATTATGGCCCGGATTAGCATAGTCTATCATTTGTACGAGTTTGTTGGGTTCACGTGAGTGGAAGTTCCCAGCACGAAAAATATATTATCTTTACTTAATGCATTTTACCACGACTATCTTATGCATACGATTTCCATATAGAGGTAATCGTATGCATAATACGCTCAAAGATATAATCTTCTATTAACAACAAGTTCGTCTTTATAGCCAGTATTTACAATTTTTCCAACTAAATACATAAAGCTAGTGCCTTATTGTCCAATAAGATAAAAGCTTAGTATTAGATTCGCGCTCTATTAGACATGGGCCCTACCTCGGTATTTCGTCTCAATTTAGATCGCATGAGGTCAGTGAACCATCGACAAGGCCACAGTATTGTCCTCGTGGTAACTGAGATTTATGATCCTCTATTCTATTAGTATTCCTTTAATTGCTAGCGATTACTAAATAAATAATCACTATATTGTTCGTTCTGTTTTCAGTATTGAATTTGCACATTTGAACGCTAACCTTTAGACAAATAATAGACTAAGATAATGCATTGTCCAGGTTATCAGGTATTATTACAAAGTAGGTATTTATAATGATGCTTGATTAATAATATTATCAGGAAACTAATCAAAACAGAATTCACAAAATTTATAAAGGGCTTACAAAACATTGTTAAAACTTAAAATAACAATAAATTCAGGGCCTTCAAGTTCTGCTTATGTTGCTGATATCTCATGTAATTACATATTAATCTTCTAGTAGTACATAATTCTGATTAAAACTCGAAAATAATACTATCAAAATCGTGTCTCCTATGAAAGTTGTCTAAACCCTTGGAGGTCACTCTACCAAGCGTTAAATTACTCGCTCTTATTTGTTTTATCTACCACGGGACCAGCATACCGTGAGAATAACTATCGGATAATTTAAATACATTAACTGTACAAAATGTGTATCAAAAATATTATTTATAAATCCAATATTAACTTAACATGAAGACATAACATACCTTAACTAGCGGAGTCGCATTTTGATCTTCTGGAGTAAGTACCTGTAAGAAAAACATTCATATTATTAAAAAAAAAATTTAAGTATCAATTCGTTATTTCTAAACAACTACAATAAAAAAAACTTAATATGGTAAGCGGTATAAAAGACATGAAACTATCATGTTTTCTACACATATCAATGCACCCTCCGCTTCTAAATGAAGCATTTAGGCAATAACTTTAATTTGCATTCCGACCTCTTTTGCTATCCCATAGTCTAACTCTAATATAAGAGGTGACCGAAGTGTTGGCCGCTCGCCAACCGAGGAGATATTCTCGGAGACCTTTTTAGACGTTTTATTAATTTCCCTTTAAAGTTATTTTCTCCATGGACGCCAAAGGGCACCGTTCTATCTTCCTTTTTTTCTTATGTTTCGTTTCTTCTAACCCAATTACCGGTTGGTTTTTGGTGTGCATGCGTTGAAAGATACTTCGTCGATTACAAACATCAAGGATGAACTTAAGACATGTCTCAAATACTATCAGAACAAATTTTATTGCATATTATAGTCAGTATCTCATTACGGAACTATATCCGTGCCTACATTATTTTAAATTGCTCGTTGTTATTATTTATTTCTAAATTCAATATATTGCTTATATAGAAGAATTAAGAAATTAATTAGTCTGCAACTCGACATTTAACAGCGTTCAACAATAATTTAATTCTCGTACTCAAGCCATATTTCGCCAGACAATGCCTATTTGCAAATGTCGTACAGCATCTTATGTCATATAAATCATAGATACCCGCTGTTCAGTTCGTGCCATGACAGACAATATCCATGGGAACCGCTCTAATTACAAAACACATAATAGTTATCTAACGTGACATTTAAACGTTTGATACTTCGCTATTATAATTTGTCGTATCGCCTGACCCGATCCCTTGTTATTGCTAACCCTAGCAGCATAATAATCTCATAGAAATGTCAAATGATTTGAACCAGTTGTAATCGATCTATATTTTCTATTGAGACTCGAAGACTAATGGGTCGATTGTATTGTACGATATCGTTTGAATCTTTAAGCTTTTACGTTATTTATAGAGAGAAAACAAGACAAGAGTATAATTTCTTTATTCAGTGCTTATAATACTGCTCATAATAAACAAATGATTACGAGACCTTTTATATGAAATCATTTATGCATATCAGTTGTGATTTCAACTTGTTTTGCTTAACAATTTATAAACTCTCGTTCATATTAAAGCCCATTATGTTCATATCTCAGTTCATTTATGCCACAAGACACGCTTCCCCGCTCACGTACAAACCTTCCTCGTTGTAATTCTAATTACACCCACTTATTGGCTTCGTTTATAAACGACTTGTGATATAATTTCATTGAACTATTCACAAATCGATCAATTTATCTCTATTAGAACGATGCATGGCTGTAATAACCGAGATGGGAAAAAGCCGATTTCTTTTCCTCTGGACGATGGACTATACTTTTACTTACAAGTTATAAGTTTCTATATCTATATTAAATTATCATAATATAAGAAAGTGGTAAAGGTCTCTCTCGTTTTTATTGTGTGATAGTATTTTATCTTAGTCGCAACCGGCAAAAGCCGTAAAATTTAATGGTGATGTGGCTGAATTTACTTGGGTCAGTCTAATGCGTCTTCCACTGAATAAGAAAACCAAGTGAAACGGATGTTTAGATACATTAATTTTATTACAACTAAATCGCAGGAAAGTGATTTGCAATGTCATTTTGCATTTTCTACTGACCGATAGCTTTAGGCAATACTTGGGACAGCCATTATTGGTACTACAATACAAGCATGTAACAATTGTTGCCTTGCTCAATAGCAAATACCCATCCGTAGGCAATAAAATAAACTACGTAATATAAAATTTTAAGTTCCGACTATAACATCACACTTTTACCCCTTTGTCTTCTTATGCTACTATTTCGAACAAGAGCCTGCCATCTATTACATTTGTTTTTGGCACTATAACCGCAGTTCTATTTTATTTACCTTATTTTTTCACAAACATAAATATTTTTTTGTTTTTAATTTAAAAGAAAGCTGCTATAAATATATGATGCAAATATTTTAACACAAATTAGTGTGTCTCTATCATAAAATTTTCCACCTCATCTCTTCTATCTTTGAGAAATTCTAGAACAACCTTACTTCCCACTCACTATAGTTTGCAACCACAAATTCCAAGGTACCAATATCATACACAGCAATCGCCGCGTACATTTCAGCGAGACTGTACCAACGACGTGTGTTCTTAAATTCACATTCGCTTACACTCAAGCTATTATCACTAATACGTAACAATTTCCACATCAAGCCGGCATTCCGAATGGGTAACTGTACAATATTCGCCAAGCCCTTAATAATCTCAGACTACAAGCATGTTGCTACACTTTAATCCAGTTCAACTAGTACATAAATCACTCCTATGCCGACTATGCTAAGGTAATTGTCCTGCTCAAATGAGATTTCTCTCGAATTTGCGTTGTTACAAATTGATTTTCACAACTAAGTATAGAGACGATACAATAACAAACGATGCAGTTCTAGATCATAAGGAAAAATATGGGCTAAATTTTCATGAAAATACTTTAACAAGTCAGCATATCATAAAAATGCAGTATTATATAATATATAGGAACTTGGAAGTTATTATGGAGTATGGACCAACGTTAGGAACATAAATAATAATTTCAACTACATAGGTATTTGCTAAGATAATATATTCGCTCCGTTTCTGTTAGTACATGCTTAACTACAATTATGTGTGTAATATGTGTATTTTAGAATAAAAAAATAGTATTACGTATTACATACCTAGCCAGCGTTAAAAGTCAGTGTCCGCAAATCAAAACAATATCCGACCGCATAACCGCAAAGTTTCACAACTTAACAATTTATTAAAATTCTAAATTAAATGAGAATAATTAGCATTACGCGGGGCACTGTGTCTGTACTTAATACATTATTCAAAAGATTTTAAAGATATATATTGAAAGACACATTCAAAAACGCCCTACTTTTAGAGGAATAGGTAAATTATTAGTGTGATTTAATTTTAATGCAGCTACATGTGAACAGTATATTTGAAAACAGTGTAAAAAATAGAAAATGTTTTATTTTATGTGAACATGCCAAGTTATATTGATGACACATTCTAACTATATCTGGAAAATTGTGTTAACAATATCTGAATTGTAACTAACTATATTGTGTTGAAAGTATTGTTAGGTTAATATTTAAATAATTTTCACGTTTACTTAACTGTAATAGAAATTCCAACCGATTTTACACAAAAAAGGGACCCGCGTTAGATATAGCAGCATATCTTACTTTACACTAGCATCCAATTAGCAACTCCTCAAATAAAATACTACAATAATTCTGCCTCCGACGTGAAAAACTGCTAAAAATTTTCTTGCTAGAATTATAAGCGAATAATTTGTAACACTAGTGTGCATTGGTAGGTACCTACGTGTTCGCCTACAAAAATACAACAATTTAAATTTAACTGATTAGTACTACTATTATTCCAAAAACAACTCAATATAAAACGATTACACATTCTCAGTAATAATGAAGGGTGCGATAACTCCAACCCTCGTGATTTAACTGATAATTTCTTTATTTTATTACACTAAAACACCCGAATTTTTCTTTACTCGAAAATTTGTATTAGAATCTTTTATCGTAAAAGCCATAAACTGACCTTTACCATACTTTTATGGCATAATATAACACTTTACTTTGAGAAATTCTATATCTAAAATACAAATATAAGAATGAAACTTTTTATGGATGTGAAGATAGGAAAGCTCTTTCTTTCCAATTCTAAAATAAATTATGGAATAGATTACTTTTCCTCCTATTGGTAGACTATTCAATAATCAATTCTGATTGATACCACTAAAAAAATAAAAGGCGATAATATGAAACTACCTACATAAGCAGTAAGTAAAAAGAATACGAAAGCTCCATATAGGCATACAAATCAAATTCAAAAGACCACCTGTAGCATTATTAGACAGATCGAGAAAGTTCTAACGAGCAATTAAATAAAACTCATTATGCTTATAAAATTGACACAGGACAGTTTCACCGGTCATTACTTGTGATTTGTATAAAACATACACCTACATGAGCTCTACTTTCGCTCCTATGCTCTCTCGATGCACTTTCTACCATCAATCTTTAACCTTTTTAAAGGTAACATCAATTAAGTTTAAATTCTATGAAAATACCATATTAATATATAAAACCAATGTACAGTTTAAAATAACCGTTGTTCTGTATATATAATAGAATTATATTTATTCTCATTGCTTGTCAAACTATGTTCATAATCAACGATCCGTTTGGCAATGAAAGATAGGCAGCTGATAATTGTTTTGTTACGGTCAACGCAATCTTGAATTAACTCTTATATTAGTGAATCGGTATAAGATTCAAATTATATTAACAAAACAATCGCAAGTGCAACTAGAACACTTTGCAGGACAATAAACTACAATACGAAAAGGTATATGTGATATTTACAAACATGCCATTCCCGAGCATGTTTATATTACGTTATAACAGTAGCAAAGCTGTGATGTGGTTGTGAGCTTGTATAAATAGCGTCATATAAACATGACACGTTATATAATAGGAGAATAACATAAGCGAGCGATTGCAGACTTGTGGTTTTAAACGTTTGCAAGGGAAACATAAACTCTAACTCAAATAGGTATTCCTTCAAATATATGAACTTTGGAGAATCATTTTAGCAATTATGAGCATACAAAAGATTAAAGTTTAACCGACTCATTTATCTTAATATCTTATAGCTACTTCGAAAAGTAATATCCTACAAATGTAAGTGCCAAATCAAAAGCCACGATTGCACTCATAGAAGTTATTACTTTATCAAAATATAGTGAGCATATTGTACAAGGAAACGACAAGATCTACTAACGCAAGTCCCTAAGGAGTCGATGTGAATTGCGTGATTGAGTAACCCAAGCTACATATGGTCCGTGCAATAGCCATGTAGGTTAAATATACAGATATAAAATTACATTCGATCCACTTGAATTTTAAACAAACAGCACATTATATAGCGTTAAAAATAGAGACCTCGTTGAGTTGGCAAGATTCTAAGTGCTGACTCCCGCAGAGTCACATCAAGCAAGTGATAAGTTTTGAAGCAACTAATTTATTTTGATACCTCGCTGCATTCATCGTAAATCACCTAAAGGTTCCCGTTAAATTGGTTATAATATAAGGCGTGGGAACACAGTTTTTCTCGATTCAAATTAGATTGTTCACCTTGACTGATCCTTTGCACGTGATTTTAATATCAATACAGCTCCCTTTAAATGGTAGCCAAGTAGCGCTTGCTTAATTATTCATTGCAGTATACCTAGTTCTAGTGTCGAGTTATTTTTTTAAAGTTATAAAATAAATTACTTATTCTTACATGAAAATGTTTAATAAACGATACATGAGATAAAGGAAAATACTGAGCACGTGTACAAATTCTCATGGTTGTAGCTCATACTGTGACAAATCAATAACGCTATAACCTTGAATGTCTTGATTAACCAACGATAGCGACCAACACTTGCAATATTACACAAATATCGTTTTCACATAACCAGCCATCAATCTCCAAGATAAAACAGCACAAATGTTCGTAAGGGAAGTAAAAGCTAACATTTAAATCTGCATACTTGATAACGGTGACCCGCATAGAAATGGCCAACCGACCCTTTAAAGGAACGGACTAGAAAGCCGGAAAATCGTGAGAGATGAGAGATTGCGACGACAACGAAATGAAACATCGTATGCAAAACGACGGACTGGCGCTTGACACTGCTTATACACAAGTTTATTATCGATCGTGTGCGATCGACATGGGAATGGATGTTGGTACACACAATAATGGCTATGGGAGGAACATTACTGATGCTGTCTAGAAATGGCTTCGTTAATGTCAGCCTCTGAAAGGAATTTATTTTTATGGTTATTAATTATTATATTATTGCGACTTCCATGTCTCGAGGACTATGATCAACATTTAGTGAATACTAGTGGTCCGCCCCGGCTTCGCCCGTGGTACATATTTCGCAATAAAAGGTAGCCTATGTCCTTTCTCGGGTATCAAAATATCTCCATACCAAATTTCATGCAAATTGGTTCAGTAGTTTAGGCGTGATTGAGTAACAGACAGACAGACAGAGTTACTTTCGCATTTATAATATTAGTATGGATTTGTATGAGGAGAGGAAAATTTATTGTTAAAAATTTTAATGTTTAATATTTTTTATTAATAAAAGGTAGAATAAAATAATAATTATTATACAACTTAAGCAATGTAGCGTCCTAATCTTCTACCTACACATCACGAAATATACACTTCAAAACTCTCCAACCTCCAAATGTTTTCATAACAATTAATTTAAGCTAAACGCTAAACGCCAAACGTATTCAATATTCTACATCAACAAACCTGCAGTCACGTCAACTCTGTATTTACCACTAATTAAAGCTTACAAAGGTCGCTTTCTACACGATATCGAAACTGCAAAGCAAACGGTACGAAACAAGGGGTAAACAATTATTTATGGGCAGCTTTTTACAATGGGCAGCGTTGGGCCAGTATAGGCAATCACGATAGGGCCTAAAAGTCTATGATGGGTTATAGATGTTTATTCACAAGCGCCGTAATAGCGGCAAACATCCTCGATCTATTGTTGGGCCAACGCTGCCCATTGTGGAGAGGGCCCATTACACCACACGCATTCGCTCCAAATCAACTACCCCCTACCGACTTACCCTTACCGGAATATTTATGAATCATAAACACGCGACAT